>CM019151.1:64933634-64986859 GCA_009733165.1 Naja naja | reverse complement strand
AAGAAAAAACTTCCTCCCTTTTCCAGCACCCTAAAAGCCACAGGACATGAAATTGATTTTGAGGGATCCAAACTTATCTCCAATACTGAACACTTCAACAAGAGAATAATTAGGGAAGCCATCGAAATAGAGAAACACCCCATAACATGAATAAACGGGATGACACTTCCGCCTACCAGACATCTGGAAACTAGCCTAATCAACAAACGAAGTCCCAGCCACAAAAACCAACACCGGACCCAAAATAACACATGATGCCACCACAATCTCCTTCACCAGACTCAACCCAAGCCCACGCCACAGATGAAAGGCAACCACCATCCAGAAACCAGACCATGGCTGCAACACCAGCTGCTACACCCCCTCCAAACCCCAAACTAAGCAAACTGACACACGCTATAAACACATAGCCAGACCTCAAACTGGAGCCAAACCAAGGCCCAGAATGCCACATCACAGCCTTCCACCCAGGATACTACATCACAGAACTCAGGAAATCACAACACAAAACATCAGGAGGTTGCAGCACAGACAACGACCTAGAGATTACAGCACCACACCCAGGACATCACAACAATAGAACTCAGAAGGTCATCACACAGCCCATTACCCAGGTCGTTACAACACAAAAGGCTGAGAGACACACAGCCAGCACCTCAGCCACACAGGGTCTCGGGAAAAAGCCATCAAATCTGCATACATCAACTCCACAAACCAATCAAAAAGTAACAACACATCCAACTCTAGAGTTTAAAAGGAGAAACCGAAAATCCACGGTCACACACTTCTCCCAGGAGAACGAAGCTGAAGACACCAGCCTGAAGATGACGGATGAGATTTCGTCGAAACGTTGCCAAGGTATTCTCAACCTTACACGGGACAAGACCCGAATACACCAAGACCACATACCTTTACCCGTGAAAATCTACGAAAACAACTATATATATATATATATATTATATATATATATATATATATATATATATTTAATGAAAAAAAAACTTACATATTCATGTAGAACAATGTACATTTATTCATGTACGAAACTACATAACAAATCGCATACCGTGTTCCCTGAAAATAAGACACTGTCTTATATTTTTTTTGGCTCCCAAAAACACACTAGGTCTTATTTTTGGGATAGGTCTTATTTTCGGGTAGGTCTTATTTTTGGGGTAGGTCTTATTTTCAGGGTAGGTCTTATTTTCGGGAAACACGGTAGTATATTCTGGAGTTACACTCTTAAATCTTGGAATAGAGATGTTGTAATGGCAAGGTGGGGTGCATGCAGGAAGCTAGCTCATTTTAATCAACATCAAAATACAGAACTTGAACTGATGATTGTTCAATCTATGGAGAAAATGTCTATCTATCTATCTATCTATCTATCTATCTATCTATCTATCTATCTATAGGACAGGAAGGCTGGAGGGAACATTGTCCATGGGGTTGTGATGGTTTGGACAATACACCATCTAACTATTTAACACATCTAACTATTTAACTATCTATCATCATCTATCATCTATCTATCCATCATCTACCTCTTCTTCTTCATTATTGTCACAATCTTCTATCATCTACCTTTGTGATTGCTAAGAGCCAATAATGATTTGATGGCACATAATCAACCAACTAACCAACCAACCAACTTTTATAGCTAAAGTCTTTGCTAGATGCTCACCTCATTTGGAAGTCCAATAATTTACCACAATGGCTATAGGAGTAAGTCATTGAAAGTAGGTGTCATGGCTGAGAGTTGGCTCACTTTACAAATCCCGCTCATAGCCAGAGAAGAAACAACAGGGGGAAGAAATAGATTGGAACACAGGAGAGGCATAAGGGGGAGGAAAAAAAAGAGCACCAACTCAGAGCCTGAGAACCAAGGTTACCTGCTGAGAAAATCTGCTAAGTGGACAGTCTGTTACCCAAAACGGCCTGAACTGAACTGACCATACTGACTGAATGGAATGACAATGGGAGGGCCAGGGGCAAAGGGGAACATTTAACTATGCTATTTGCTCATGAAAGTGTTAGAATTGGCTTTGCTACTTCCGTAACCATGTTGGCTCAGTAAATTATACTCTCAGAAATGAAAATGTGTTAAATAATATTAATTGAGTTTGGCCTGGATCTTTAAACCTATATCTATTTCACAGAGTCATTCAATAAATTGCAATGCCAAGTTGTGTCAGATCAAAACAGATTTATTTATAACAGAATAATCAATAAATATATTATTCTTAAATATATACAGAGTCTTTTCTTCTTTTGTTCCTCTTAAACAGTCCTTCAAGGAACTAGAAGTTACTATAAGAGATTCACAGTTCTTCCTCTCATAATCTCTTCTTAGATATAGCTAACCTCTTTAGAAAGTCCCTTTCTGTTTAGGTTATCGATCTTCTCTTAGACCTCTTTGCTATATCTTCTCATACACAGACCTCAGTCTGTCAGATCCTAATATCTCCTCAGAGTCTTGGATCTTCTCAGTATCTCCAATCTCCTTAGAATCTCCTCATTTTGTTCTCTTTTTTCTCTCTCACTGAAAATGACAGTTGACAGCTCTTTTATACTTAGGGGCGTGTCCTACAGTATCACAGTGAGGTGCTCAATGCCACCCTGTCATTGGTAGGTTTGATTACCCCATCAAACTCTACTAATTTGTAAACTGCATAGTAACTCCAGAAAGTTCTACTTTCTGACAAAATGTCCCAGAGTCTTTATTTGCTGCATGAACCAAGTGGGACGGTTGACAGTAAGAATAGAATTTTGCAAAAAGAAAGAGAGAATTAATCAGAGATTTGGATAAGATGGTTTTGTAGCATAAGCTTGAAAATCTAGTTCTTTCATCCTTTCAAGCAATGATATTTTAACAGGATTTATCTAATGTTTGTGAATACTACCCTAGAAGAAAATAAGACCTTCATAAGAAAATGAATGTCATTTCCTTTAAAATGGAAACATATACTGAGCTGAGAGAAATTGGGATAGCAGATTTCCACTTGCAGGGAAACAAGCACACAGTTAAGCCTCAACTACGTATTATCAGCTCAAGCAAAGAGCACACTGGAGCACACAAGACTATTTCCTTGTCCAGCTTTGAGCTTCCCTTTCAACGTGCCTGAATCAGGAAAAAAAATGGAAGTTGGAGCCACAGGAAAGTAAATTCAGCAGCCTAAATGGTGTTTCTGGGGCAACCATAACTTACAAACAGTGCTGAACACCAGACTCCAGCTATTGTAGTGAACCAAACTGCACAGGAAACAATAAAGATGTATTCAAAGCTCCTAGATTTTAACCTGGTGTGAAAAGAAAATGTTTGCAATGTGTACTTTTGTTAGGCTTGTTTGTTTCTTTTCCTTTGGCTAAGTAGGAGCTATTTGAAGATCTGTTTGAATGTCTTTTGAAAAGGAAATATAGTTCATCCTCAATGGGCATCATTTTATTTTTTTGCATGTTTCCAAGGTTATAGAGAGTTTTGAAAACATGACTTGGGCAGCCTCAAACCCTCTGAAGGTTGCAAAAGATAGGGAGATTTCAGATGCAATATCTTATTTCCTGGAGGAAGGGGTTAAAAGGACACCTTGAACTGGCAGGGAAGGTATATTCATTGCCAAGTTGAGTTTCCAAAAGTAGAGCTCCTGCATTGTATCCTGGGTATAATGAACCCTGAAATTTCTTTAAATACAGGAAACTTGAGTGCATAACCTGTGGCAGTCAGGGACCATATTCAGAGGTGGGATTCAAAAATCCCAGCAACCTGTTCGCTGCCCAATTGCTGGGTGGGTGTGGCCTACTGGAACTTCTGGGAAGGGTCGTTTTTTGCCTTCCCAAAGTTCCAGAGGCTTCCCTCGGGCCTCTGGGAGGGCGATACGGCCTCCCCTGGGCTCTGGAGGCCCTCTGGAAAGTGGAAACAGGCCAGTTTCCAGAAGGCCTGTTTTCCCACCTCCCAGAGCCTCTGTGCAGACCCTGCATCGAAAATGGGCCATGTGGAGATTCCTGGAAGGGGAGGGGCAGGATGAGCGGGGCCAGCTGGTCGATTGAAATGCCAGCTCCGCGAACCAGATGCAAATTTTATCATCTGGTTCGCCTGAACCGGTCCAAACTGGTAGAATCCTACTCTTGACCATATCTGTGCTTTTCCCTGAAAAAGAAGGCAGGTAGGGAAGAGAGAAGAAAAATAACAAAGTAATTTGGTGAACCTCAGTTATGCAAACTTCAACATCCCCAATGGATCTGGACATTCAAAAATCAGATTTTTGGACCTGAAGGCGGTCCAATTGGGGCAAAAAAACCCTGAAACTTTCCAATATGTAGGAGACATGTCAGAAAGTATTTTCTGTTGCTGTGCAGTTTACAATGTTTGGATTTGAAAGGTCAAATCCACCAATGGCAGCGTGACACCACATACCCTGTACTGGTCTCACAAGCCACGCCCCTGCAGTATATAAGGGGCTGCCTAACTGCCATTTACCTCAGTCTTATCTGTGCCCTATGTTGTCTTTGATTCTCAGGCTGTCAGTGGAAAAAATGTTCTGCATAGGCAGACAGCACAAAGAAACCTCAAGAAATACTAAAGCTGAAAGGAAAAGGACATCCTTAGGCTGAAGACTGCTTAACTATATTTATGAGGACTAAAGGGACAGAGAAACTCCAACTACATAGGTAGTTGTAAAACCAACAAGATCTGAGGGGAAACCAACAATGATGAGAGGACACTCATAATATTCTTTTCTGAGTGTTTATTAACTTAAACTGCTTGTTACAATAAATATTGATTTGAAAACACCTGGGCTCGACTTTTTACATAATTTAAATATATAGACAGAGTTTAAAGGTCCACAAATATTAATTGATCATAGGATTGATTAATAAACTTATTAACAAGACAGCAGTATGCAAATCCCGTCTTGAAATACTCCAGCCAGCATTTAGACATATAAATTGAAATTGCTATTTCCTATAAGAATATCTAGGAGCACCAGAAATTCTTCAGTAATGCTCTGGAGTGAGGCTTATCATTATCAGGGATTTGAAAGAGGTAATATTGACAAAATGACAAAAGACGGATCCTCCTGGAGTCTTTTTCTTTTCTTTTAAAGGAACGTTATTTTTTAAAAAACAAGGTCAAATATCTACTTCTATCACTTTGGACTGTGATTCCATGATTCCCCCCACTTGGCTGTGGGAGACAAATATCTTGGCTGGTATTTATGAGCTGTCCTTGTTCAAACAGAGCAATATTGATATCTCAGTTATTGTTAAAGCTAGCTGTTTATTCTCTGACTCTGGTCCTCAGCAACAGTCTGTTTTGGATCCAAGGTGAATATAAATGATTTAGCAAAAAGTTTTTAAGCTTTTTTTTTCCTTCTCCCTTTGTGGTACACAATTTTTCCTAGAAATCTGTAAAGCTGTGAAAGATTGCATCAATCTTATAAAGGTATGCCTTTGTTTCCAGCATCCATGCAATGAATGGCATGAAGCGTGTGGAAAAGGATGCATTGTATGAAACGGCTCATATCATTCTGAGCTCTTCCATTGACAAACTCCACTATGTGCGACCATAATCTGTTTCCCAATGACCAACCATTTAGACACAGTACCTAAAGGGCTCTTTCTAACACTATTTATTTGAAATTCAACAATAAAAATCATGGAAATTTCAAACAGAAGCAAAATCTATGACATTGGCTAATGTTAAAGGTAGGTCTAAACCCACCACAAAGGAGTTTCGATTCCCTGTCTTGAAAATCATGAAATAGAATATAAAATAGGGGGGAAAATGGGAACAGGAAAAATGATGTCAAAGGCTATGCAGTTTCAGGTTTACAATTCTGAGTTGCTGCAAGTGCGCGAAGCTGCAATAGCTCTTTCGCAGTTGGTGCCTCCAATCCAACGTAACAGAACAACAGAGCTGGAAGGGATCTTAGAGGTCATCTAGTCCAACCCGCTGCTCAAGCAGAGGAGCCTATACCATTTCTGACAAAAGAACTGTCCAATCTCTTATTGAAAGCCTCCAGTGATGGTTCACCTACAGCTTTTGAAGGCAAGCTCTTCTGATAATTCATTGTTCTCACTGTAGGGAATTTTTTCCCCTTAGTTCTAGGTTAGTCCCCCTCCTTGATTAGTTTCTGTTAAGTTTGCATGAAGAGTCAGACGCAAAGAGCTTCAGTGAAGAGTTTATTTAGTGACTACAGCTCGAATGGACCCAACTTGGCTGGGCTACGGCTGCTACTTATAGCCAGCAGCCGTAGTTGCCAGCCAATCAGAGTGCAGGGTTTTCCCGCACTTTTTAAACCAATCCTATTTGACATTTTACAAGAACAATTCAAACTAAACCAATGACATTAAAACCTACATACATAACACCCCTCCCCACTAGGTTCAGTCCATACCAAACCCCAACCTATCTAATGTATTCTTTTAAATAGGTGGGGCTCTTACGTGTACGTTGAGACCTTCGTGGTTCAGAAGTTTTAACATTCTCACCCAGTGAGAGAGGAAATGTGTCTGCTGACATTTCCCCACTGGGACTTCCTGTGAAAGAAGACCCTGTTTGATTGTTAGAATCTGGTCTCTCCCCAACCCATCTCCAGCCCAATGTCAGCACCCAAGTCAGGTAGTGATGTACAATCTTCCACTTCTAAGGATGGATTTTGGCATTGTGACAGGTTTTGGAATGGTTCCTGTCATAATGGCTCGTTACACATGGGGTGGATTCTTGCTTGCTGATTATCCTCCTGTTCCTCCCCTTCCCCCCTAGAGTTGACATCAGGTGAGGGAACTAGAGAGGAACAAGTGCGATGTTCCTGAGAGAACCTGGATCTAAGTTGATCAATGTGCCTGCTCCAGAGGAGTCCATCCTCTGTTTGCACCCTGTAAGAACGAGGGCTTGTGATTTGAGTTATCTCAGCAGGAATCACAAAGGTTCACCCATAAGGTTCTTAGCATAAACAGAATCACCCACACTGAATGTGTGAACCTTGGAAGTGGAATCTAGTGGTGCGTTGGGTGCATAAGTGGGATGAAGGCGGTCAAGGGAAGACCTAATTTTCCTACCCATCAACAACTCTGCTGGGGATAAGTTATTAGATGGGTTAGGAGTGATGTGCTGAACACTAAGAAGTTTTTCAACTTTCTCAGTGATGTCCCCAGGACCCAGTTGCTAAAGCTTCTCCTTGGTAAAACGTACCATGCGTTCAGCCCGGCCATTAGCCGAAGGGTGCCCAGGGGCTGTCAGGGCATGTCTGATACCCTGTTGTGCTAAATAGGATTCAAAAAGGTTAGATGTAAATTGAGGGCCATTGTCAGAGACAAGAACATCAGGTAACCCATGGGTTACAAAAAGTTTTTTGAGCTGTTTGATGACAGCATCCGTTGTGGTGGATGCCATGGGGATTACCTCTAGCCATTTGGAATATGCATCTACTAAAATAAGAAAGGTGTGCCCTCTGGTAGGGCCAGCAAAATGAACGTGAATCCTGGACCACGGGCCCCTAGGACATTCCCATTCCTGTGTGGGGCGAGAGGTGGGGCAGGCCTGACTACCTGACAGTTGGGACAAGATGCAACCCAGTTTTCAACCATTTTGTCAATACCTGGCCACCATACATAACTCCTGGCCAATCCCTTCATCCTTACAATACCAGGATGACCCTCATGTAACATTTCCAAAACCTCTCTTTGCAGTTTTGCAGGAATAACCACCCTGTTACCCCACAAAATACATCCTCTTAATACAGATAATTCAGTTTGCCTGGACTTAAAAGGTTGAGCTAGGTGAGGTAGATCTTGAAGAGGCCAACCTTTCTTAATCCAGCCTATAACAGGAGCCAATAAAGTGTCTTTGGCAGTCTCTCTGGCAATTTCAGCAGCATGCACTGGAAGCTTGGCAACAGTTTCTAGGAAAAGGTGTGTGTTTCAGGTTCAAAGTCCTCCTTGTGGCAAGGAAGTGGGCAACGACTCAGTGCATCAGCATGTCCAATGTCCTTGCCAGGCTTGTGGATAAGTTTGTATGAAAAAGCAGCAAGAAATTCAGTCCACCTCAGCATTCTTGGTGACAGGATAGTAGGTGTAGGTTTGTCTCCTGCCACAATGCCTAACAAAGGTTTGTGATCTGTAACAATGGTAAATGTTCTCCCATACAGATATTCATGAAATTTAACAGCTGCAACAATTGCCAATGCTTCCTTGTCCAATTGGCTGTAATTCTTCTCTGCTTTGGTCAAAGTGCGAGAGTAAAATGCAATAGGGGCTTCTCTCCCACTGGGAAGCCTGTGGCTCAAACCCCCCCACTCCAAAAGGGGATGCATCACCAGTCAGTACAACAGGCAAATTCTCAGAGAACTGTATCAGTACAGCATCAGATGTGAGTGTCTCTAATACTGTTAAATGCATTGTTCCTTCCTCCCCCAGACCCAAACAGACTTTTGTCAAGTAATCTGTGCAATGGTTCAGCAATGGTTGCCTTCTGAGGTAGGAACATGTGATAAAAGTTAATGAGTCCAAGGAAGGCTTGCAAATCTGATTTGCATTTAGGTCTAGGGGCTTCTTTGATTGCTTGAACCTTGGCATCAGTAGGGTGGATGCCATGCTTGTCAATCATGTAGCCCAGGAACTCAACCTTGTCAGTTTTAAGAGTGCATTTTTCTTCCTTGACTTTTCACCCCGCTTTCCTGAATCTGGTAAGGACTTCTCTGAGTCTTTCTTGTAGCTGAGTGTCATTTTCAGCAGAGATTAACACATCATCAAAGTAAGGCACTACCCTGGCAGTCCTTGGAGCATTCTTTCCATAATGCTTTGAAAGATGCCTGGTGCCACGCTTACTCCAAATTGTAACCTTTTACATTTGAAGGCACCTCTGTGAGTCACAATGGTTTGTGCCTCTGCAGTGGCATCATCAACTGTTAGTTGTTGATATGCCTGGGCCAGTCCAATTTGGCAAAGACTGTACCCTGCCAATGAATGTAACAGATGATGCACCACTGGAACTGGGTATGCGCTCTGCTGCAGCGCATGGTTCAGTGTCCCCTTATAGTCTCCACAGATTCTTACTGACCCATCAGTCTTGACTGGTGTGACTATGGGTGTCTCCCATCTGGAGTGGTCAGTGGGCTCTAAAACCCCTTGAGCTATTAATTTGTCTAATTGTGCATCAATTTTTTCCTTTAAAGCAAATGGGATCCTTCTGGGCTTTAAATGAATTGGGGGCACCCTGGGATCTAGGTTGAAAGTGGTAGGGGTCCCCATATACTTGCCCAATCCTTCACTGAAGACCTCTGGAAACTCAGACTTCAAGGCTTCCTCCCATGCAGAGTTGCTCACATGATTGATGCCAGTCACCTCGATGCCTAGTGGATTGAACCACTCAAGTCCCAGCAAGCTTGGGCGATCCTTGTCCACGATGGTCAGGGGCAAACGTTTGGTGTGGCCTTTAAACTTCACGTTGAATTCTCTTGTTCCAACTACTGGAATCTTGTTCCCTTGGTAGTCTTTAAGAGTCAGTGCTTGCTTCTGGAAATGTTTCTTCTGAATGTTGGGAAGTAGCTGTGAATAGTGTCCCATGACACCATAGATAAATAGGAGCCTGAGTCCACTTCCATTTGGCAAGGCCTTCCTTCAATGAGTACCTTCACATGTACTTTTCTGCTTCTCAAGGTTGAAGAATGACCAATGGTGACTGTTTGATGAGTTTCATTCTTCCCATTTGCTTCTGAGTTGCCCCATTTTCTCACTGAAGTTGTTGGGCTTGAAATCTTTGTCAGGAAACTTTCTTCTGTGTGGAGGACTTCTGGATGATTTGCAGACTCTTGCTAAATGACCTCTTTTTTCACAACGAAGGCAGATGGTATCAAGAAACTTGCATTCAGTGGGGTGCCCCCCACAACCTCTGCAATAAAAGTCTTGCCTTTTCCTTCCCAGGTCTTTCTTTTTCTTTTCCATTCTGAGTCTATAAATTCCTTCCTCCACCTCACTACAGTCTGATTCAGAATCTATTTGCTCACAATGAGTTGTTGTGGACTTTTCCACATCAGGATGGCTTGAGGCCTTGTTAATTTTCTTCATGGCTGCCGCTGAGGACTTAGTGGCTTCTGCTGAGGAGGCCTCTTCTATGGCCTCCTTTAACGTGATCTTAGGTTTTAATAATTTGCTCTGAAGCACCTTGTCTTTGAGGCTTAGAACAAACCGACCGCCCATGGCCTCCTCCAAACTGTTAAACTCGCATGCACCCCCAATGTCTCTTAAGCTTGCCATGAAGTCATTAACGTTTTCGCTTTCCCCTTGATCCCGACGATAAAACTTGTGTCTCTTAATGAGGCACGATACTTGTGGGGCGTAATGGGCTCTTAAAAGCTTTTCTAAATCAGGCCATTCCATTACCTTCACATCTGCAGCTCCCGCCAATGCCTTTGCCATCTTGAAGACTGCCAGACCGCAGTGCGTAAGGAAGACCGCCCTCTTCCGCTTCTCGGAGATGTTGGTGAGGTCGTTTCCTTCCAAATACATTTGGAAGCGATCCGCATACAATTCCCAGTCTTCTGCCACCAGAACGAACGGGGCTGGGGGGGGTGTTCAGCGCAGCCATCTCGCTCTTCTGCTTGCTTTCCGCATCATCTCCTCTTCAGGGGAATCCCATCCTCGTAGCCAGTGTTAAGTTTGCATGAAGAGTCAGACGCGAAGAGCTTCAGTGAAGAGTTTATTTAGTGACTACAGCTCGAATGGACCCAACTTGGCTGGGCTACGGCTGCTACTTATAGCCAGCAGCCGTAGTTGCCAGCCAATCAGAGTGCAGGGTTTTCCCGCACTTTTTAAACCAATCCTATTTGACATTTTACAAGAACAATTCAAACTAAACCAATAACATTCAAACCTACATACATAACAGTTTCCATGCATTGTTTCCTGTCTGGCCTTCAGGTACTTTGGGTAATAGGTTGACCCCCAACTGTCCTCTCCATGACAGACCCCCAATATTGCTATAACAGAGTGTCTGTGTTTCAAACAGGTCTGAAATTGCATCCTCATCTTCTTACTATTCCTTATAATCCCCAAATGCAGCATTCACCCAACTTTCAGTTGGCTACACCCAGATGTTCACAATCAGCTATCCCTAATCACTGCTCTGTAATACTAATGGCAATTCTCAACCATCCAGTAGAGTTGACTGGAGGTTGAGTTATGGCAACTGGATTTCTTTTCTTTTTGGTTTAAAAATCTTTCACTGTCTGAAGAAGATACTTGGAAAAGCACCAAAATGTTTCAAACTGAAAAAAGGAGTCTCTTCTTCTTCTTGAAGGTCTCAAGCGATAGCGCTCCCATAACTTCCGAAGGCAACTTCTGTTGCATTGGTTGATTGTTCTCAGTGTCAGAAAGTTTCTTCTTATTTCCAGGTTAAATCTCTCCTTGTTCAGTTTCCATCCATTATTCCTTGTCTGGCCTTCAGGTGCTTTAGAAAACAGCCTGACCCCTTCCTCCTCTCTCTGGCAACCCCTCAAATATTGGAAGATTGCTATCATGTCTCCCCTGGTCCTTCTCTTCACTAGACTAGCCATGCCCAGTTCCTGCAACTGTTCTTCATAAGTTTTAGTCTCCAGTCCCCTCATCATCCTGGTTGCTCTTCTCTGCACTTTTTCTAGAGTCTCAACATCTTTTTTATAGTGTAGTGACCAAAATTGGATGCAGTACTCTAGGTGTGGTCTTACTAAGGCTTTATAGAGTGGTGTTAGTACCTCACTTGATCTCAATTGTATCCCTCTGTTAATGCAACTTAAAATTGCATTAGCTTTTTTGGCTCCTGCTGCACACTGCTGGCTCATATTTAGCTGGTTGTCCACTAAGACTCCAAGATCCCTTTCACAGTTACTGCTATTGAGCCTGGTTTCACCCAGTCTATATGGGTACTTTTGGTTTTTCTTGCCTAAGTGTAGGACTTTACTTTTCTCTACATTGAATTTCATTTTGTTAGATACGGCCCAGTGTGCTAGTCTGTCAAGATCCATCTGGATCTTGAGCCTATCTTCAGGCGTTAGCTATTCCTGCCAGCTTAATATCATCTGCAAATTTGGCAAGTTCCCTTCTATTCCCCCATCTAAGTCGTTAAGACTACTTGTTATGACTCAACTTCCAAACCACTCTGAAGTACATATAAATCCACATGATGGCATTATTCAGATGCTCAATCTGCTTTCATGGTTTTTGTTGGTTTTTTTCAGATCTTGGTCTCTATATATTCTCTATATATTTAAACATCTATGGAGATTCTCAGTCATCCAGGCCGTGGTTGTCCCAAAGGTGCTGGATTTTGTTTTTCCTTGAAGAGGTTTTGCTTCTCATTCAAGAAGATTCTTCAGTTCTGACTGAATGGTGGAGGATGGAAAGATTTATATTTTGAGAGCACAGATAAACCTCCAAGTGGCATCGACGATTCTCAGAAAGAGTGCTAACAACCAGATGACTGCAAGGATAATTTTGCAAATTCTCTTCAAAGAAAAACTAAGACCAGTGGCCATTTTGGGGAAAAATCACCTTTGGGACAATCAAGTTCAAATGCTTGGGGGGGAAAAACCCACAATTGACCAAATATCTCTGGAAAAATATTAATTAATTCATACTATATAAATCATTTATAATTTTAAGCCAGAGAAACAATGACATTGTAACCCCCAGGGATGACTGGGAGTGAGCCACAGTGACCTGATTCCTTAGACATATTTGACAATAATGGAAAATATAGTCTCTGATAGAAATGTATAGTTTTTGACATTCTGATTGGCAACTAATGTCAAATAGAGAAAGATTACTGAGTGACAAGAAATCGGCGAGACTAAAAGAACAGTTGTCAGTTTCACTTGCTGAAATCTTGGGGAGAGAAAAATCTTGGGAACAGTTTTCTTATGCAGATGGACAGCTATTACAACATTTGGCTGCCCTCTCTATAATAGCCTCATTTTAAGGATTAGAAGTCATATTTTATCACAATTAAAGCAAAATCAGTATCATGTAACATACTACAAAAGAAATATCACTGAGCAGATTTTTTTTTAAAGTGGCTCATTCCTTTATTGGCATTCAAAACACACAATAAACAGCAATGTTCGGAATGTCCTTGCTTGATGCAATTCCCCCTTTAAAACATTATTCGAAATGTAGATAGAATCTTTCAAATTCATATTTTTCTCCTAAGGCAAAAACTCACAGTAAATTTCAATACAAACTGGCTCCCTCTCTTCTGCTTTCCCTCTTTCTGAAGGCTAGCATTCTATTTTCAGGACAGGTATCCTCCAAGAAGGGCAATTTTACAAAGTTGATCTTGGCTTTTTCCTCCCCATGTCTTGTGAAGAACTCTGCAAAATGCATATCATGAAGTTGTGTTGATCCCTCCTGGGAAAATTCAACAACAAGAGCTCAAATTTGTACTGGCAGAAAGGGGAGGTGGAGGAGGACAGCAGGATAAGATCCTCAACGTTGGAAAATTTTTCCAATCACCCCATTCTTTTAGATCAAGATTAGAACTGTGAAACAACAACAGAGTTGGAAGGGGCCTTCTAGTCCAATCCCCTGCTCAGGAAGGAAACCCTGTACCATTTCAGGTAAATGGTTGTCCAATCTCTTTTTAAAAAATTCCAGTGTTGGAGTATGTTAAGGTTTTGGTATTTAAGAGCCGACCAGCCATGAAGCTGATGCAATATAGGCTGATGCAATAAGAATGAATCAGCATAGTATGCTGGGGATGGGTTCTACCCCTTTAAGAGGTGTTTATATAAAGGCAGCCATTAGAGGGCTTGTTCTCTCTCCTTGTGTCCAATATTCATTGCAGAGTTCTCCGTGTAGAGTTAAGAAGAAGACACTTGTAAGGTATTTTGCCTACCACGTATATGTCTGTATATAACTGTTGTATATAAACCACTGTTAAATATATAAAAATAAATAGAATAAAATATATTTGAGTATAAGTTACTATTTGTCAGAACATATATAGGATTGCTATGTAAATATCACCACAGGTAGTTGTTAATGAATAATATATTTTTTAATGTTTTAATGGTTTGTGTTTGTGTGCTTGACAGTTTGTTTTGGTTTTAATGTAATAAAAGTTACTAAAGTTTATAAAAAAGACACTGTTAAATATCTAAGTCTCTGTATGCCGTGTTTTGCTCCTGGTTTGTCTCATAAGAGCAGTCATGCTGCAAATGCTCTGACAGAGTACCCACAGTTTCTGAAGGTAAGCCATTCCACTGTTTAATTGTTTTCACTTTCAGGAAATTTCTCCTTAGTTCTAGGTAGCTTCTCTCCTTGACTAGTTTCCCTACATTGCTTTTTCTTGTATGTCTATGGAGATTCTCAATCATCCAGGTCATGGTTGCCCCAAAGGTGCTTTTTGAAGAAACAATTGGACTTTTCTTTGAAGACATTTCTCTTCTCATCCAAGAAGCTTCTTCAGCAGAGCTGAAGAAACATCTTCAGAGAAAAACCAGAAAGTCCAGTTATCTCTTAAAAAAGCACCTTTCTTCTTCTTGTTCTTCGGGTACTTTGGAGAATAGGTTGAACCCCCTGTCTTTCTCGTGGTAGCCCCTCAAATACTGCTGTCATATCACCTCTAATCCTTTTCTTCATTAAACTAGACATACACAATTCCTACAAACATTCTTCTTATCCCAAGTCCAGTTTGTAAATCAACTCACTGATTTATCATATCATTTGTCATGACCTCCAATGTATTGTTGAATCAAAGCTTCCAACTGCTACAACCTCCTAGGAGTTGATGGAAAACAACCATTTATTACCATAGTTTTAGAGCAGGATGGTTTTGTAAGCCTCATAGAAATATTCTTTTTTTTTCTTTTATTGGACATTTTCTTCTCTCCAGGGGCAGGAGGGATAGTTGAGGAAATATTCAAGAAGAATATTCTCACTTCCTCCTCAGATTTCAAAGGAGGCTTACAAAAAGTTGTCAACTAGTTTTTTGCTGTCTAATTTGCTTTCAGTTGGGCCACGGCCTTCAGATATCTGTCATTCACAAATAACAGAATAACAGAGTTGAAAAGGACCTTGTAGATGATCTAGTCCAACCCCCTGCTCAAGCAGGAATCCCTATAACATTTCTGTCCAGTGGCTGTCCAGTCTCTTCATGAAAACTTCCAGTGATGAAGCTCCCACAATTTCTGAAGGAAAGCCATTCCATTGGTTCAGTGGTGGGATTTAACAAATTTTGCTACTGGTTCTGTGGGTGTGGTTTGGTGGGCATGGTATGGCTTGGTGGGCGTGGCTTAGTGGGTGTGGCAGGGGAAGGATACTGCAAAGTCTCCATTCTCACCCCACTCCAGGGGAAGGATACTATAAAATCTCCATTCCCTCCCCACTCCTGGGGGAAGCTTACTACAAAATCCCCATTTTCTCCCCTCTCCACTAACCTGCTTTCCAGCTCCGTTCTCCTGTGCAGGGCAACGAAAGAAGACCCAGCCAATCAGCTGGGACTTGGGAGGCAGAGAATAGATGGGGACGGGGCCTGTCAGAGGTGGTATTTGCTGGTCCTCCAAACTACTCAAAATTTCCACTACTGGTTCTCCAGAACTGGTCAGAACCTTCTGAATGCCATCTCTTCATTGGTTGATTGTTCTCAGAAAATTTATCTAAGTTGAATCTCTCCTTGACCAGTTTCCATCCATTGTTGATTTTCTTCTTTTAATCTACTAACATTGCAATATCTTTTTTCTACATGTGTGACAAATGCATTCTACTCTGAGTTTATTTTTGTGTTTTAAAAGCCTGCACTTGTTTTTCTTTCCCTTACTCATCTTTCTTTTGTTTTTATAGTTCAGCAACTACACTGAATTAGTACATTGGAACTGTTTATTTTCTTTTAACAAGCTCACATAGGGGACTGTGTTGCAAGATTTAAAAGGTCTCCGGTGGACATTTATAGATTTCTTTTTTTTTCCTAGGAAGAACAACAACCAAAACAACAATGCACATATGTA
Source organism: Naja naja (assembly GCA_009733165.1). Classification (NCBI taxonomy): domain Eukaryota; kingdom Metazoa; phylum Chordata; class Lepidosauria; order Squamata; family Elapidae; genus Naja; species Naja naja. Next base: position 64,970,882 of record CM019151.1, on the reverse strand, counting down.
CTATACAATGTTATTTATTGGGAAATTCTAATTTCAAGTTTAAAAAACAAGAGGGAATCCTTGAAGAAACTATCTAGATATGCGTTGTTGAGGCAACAGAAGGCACCATCAGTGTTGGTACATAAAATCAAAATATTTGTTAATTAGAAAGTGCTTTTTTTTGGAATGTTGGGTGTTGAATGTTCTGATGCAAATCTTGCCCTCTTAAATACAAATGGGAGAAGGGTAAACAACCACACAGCTTGCCCTGTTTTGCAATGCTTTAAGCATTGGATAGGGAATTCATCACATCACTTCTTTGCTCTCTGTCTGTTAGAATACCCATGTAGGCTGCATACCAGTGAAGGAGAACAGTCAAAGGAAGAACAGATCCCGGAAACAAGTTCCTTCAAGGACAGTAGAAAAAGATAAAACCAGTCAGAGTCAGTCAGGACTCTTCAGGCAATTACAGAAAAGTCTGATCATTTGAAAGAGGTTATGCCCTGACTTCACTTTGCTACAGTCTGGAGCACAAAAGGGAAGAACTGAAAGAAAAGTTGTGTGCCCTTTTTTTGCTGCTGCATTCAGTAAGGTTTGATAAAGCACAGCTGATAGTTTCCTTATCAGGGGATTGTTTTCACAATAAGACAATTCAGGGAACAATAGGATCCCAGGCTGGTTGTTGATTATTCTTATTCTTTTATTCATATTCTTATTCTTATTATTTAGAGCAACCGATCTAAGAGCGATTGTGAAAAATCATGCCCTTTTCTGACAGTTTAGCCAGTAAAGCTGTCCACCACAGTGCACCGTCTCAGATCTGATGTCTCTTTAAGAAGGTTCTCGTGGAACGGTGGGAAATTTTAGTTTGGACCCAGCACCGTTTGGTGTCCTTCATTCTTCCAAGGAAAGATACATTATTTTGATCCTATTTTATATATTACTTCATATCCCCATTTCTGCACTGAGACTAGTTTCCCTTTTCTGTTTGTAGGTTGCTTCTAACATTTGGTGGGCTTCCATTTTAAATGTCTATTTAACTATCTAGTCTCCCTGGAAGAAAAAACAGAACCATATTTTGTTAAGTGTTGCAACTATTACCCTTCTTCTTCTTCTTCTTCTTCTTCTTCTTCTTCTTCTTCTTCTTCTTCTTCTTCTTCTTCTTCTTCTTCTTCTTCTTCTTCTTCCTCCTCCTCCTCTCTTCTTCTCTTCTTCTTTTTCTCTTTCTTTTTCTCTTTCTTTTTCTCTTTCTCTTTCTCTTCTCCTTCCTCCTCCTCTTCTTCTCCTTCCCCTTCCCCTTCCTCCTCCTCCTCTTCTTCTTCCTCCTCCTCCTCTTCCTCTCTTCTTCTTTTCTTCTTTTCCTCTTTTTCTTCTTTTTCTTTTTCTTTTTCTCTTCTTTTTCTCTTTCTCTTCTTCCTCCTCCTCCTCTTCTCCTTCCCCTTCCCCTTCCCCTTCCTCCTCCTCTTCTTCCTCTTCCTCTTCCTCTTCTTCTTCCTCCTCCTCCTCCTCCTAGCATATTTCTTTATTTCCATTGAATGTCTTTGCAAACCTTCATAAGGCTTTTCTGATGCTGAGTTTTTAATCAATGAGTTGTCCATTTGGTGTATAGACTACGCCAAACATTGATTTACCATCACATAGGGAACGACATTTCCTACATTAAGAAAAGATAATTCCCCCCCCACTCCAATTTGGGATGGTGAGGGAGAATGAAAATGAAAAACATGAGCCCAAACAAAGCATGATTGTTTTTCTCTTTTCAGAGTACTCTGAGATCCTTCTGACACTACTTGTTATTGGAAGTTGAATACAATCTTGTTGAGTTTGAGAGTTCAGTTCCTTAATGTTGTTGTTGTTGTTGTTGTTGTTGTTGTTGTTGTTGTTGTTAGGGTTGGCTTCTGATCAGGGTTGGCATCCTTCTTGTTGTTGCTAGTGTGTGAGGAAAGAATGTGAATATCTATTCTCTGAGCCAACCAATTTGAGGAGATGGGAGAATTACTGGAGGCTATGAAGGTTTCTAATGAGAGAATGCAGTGTGAGTTGTGGCAAGCAAGGATCTCTTAACTATCCTCAAGGGAAGAAGACAATGATAGATGCCTTAGCTGCACAGTCTTGTAGATGTCTTATCACATCTACAGAACAAACATCTTCACCTGCTGATAACTACAAACTGTCCAACTAAGGTGAACAACTTCTTTTTCCTCTGCTCATAGGCATATATTTTAGGATTTTAATTAATGAAAGCTGTGTTTATTCTTTCATCTAATTGGGCTAACTTGGCTTATCTATTAGACCCAGTTTTCCTTAAAAGGGTCTATTTTAGAAGATTAACAGGCCACCCCATATATTGAATCAGTACCACCAAGAGATTGGTGAAGATGTCTGTGCTTTCCTGCCCTTGACCCATATTACATAAGTGTTCCATGTTATCAATTCCATGGGCAGTAGAAAATCAAATATAGCTTTATATACACTCCTTCACAGCTATGCAGAATTCTGTGATGACCCGGAGTGTACCACAAAAATAACAAAAACCAAAATGTAAATAAAGGTCTTTTAATGCCTTCAACTTGGCTTCACTGTTCAATTGTTCACAGCTGGAGATTAAACTATTTTCAAAATAACATTCCAAATGAAAGAAATACAGTTCAAAATCAAAGAGCAGATAACAAAGCAAAAACCAGAAACAAACCACACTGAAGAAAGTTCCACAACAGACCAGGATAATTAATTATAAACTTCAGGAAGATAACCAGGTACAGTCTGTTGGAAGAACGTCAACCAAGATAAACCTCATCCAGTAAAAACCACTCTTTGTCTTCAGCCATTTGCTAGCACACAGGTTCAAACTCTTATGCAGATCTCACACCTGCAATCCATGAAGAGGATCATGGCCCTCTCCTCCTGAGTAGACCACATTTTTCCCTGATCCTTTCCTCCCTGCATGCCCTAGGATGGATAGGAGATGGGCCTGGTTCTTCCTCTGACTGCTCAGCTGGCCTTTGCCCTTCCCCAGCCTCCTCCACAACCTCTGGAGCCACACTTCCACTCCCTGTTGGCTGTTCCTCCTCTCCCTCAGAGTCAGTCTCCACCAGGGGCATGACAATTCTGGAGAAATCTTTCATCCCAGGTTATTCTGAAATGTTATCCAATGTGGAGTTCCTTACTATTCTATTGACTAATAACATCTTAATTTCTATAAGTTTGATATAGACAATTCTTCTGTTTGTTCATATTTGCCGTGATAAGTTCCAGCATGGCCAGACATAAGGGTGTGTGCTGCAGGTTCGCATGGATTCAGGCATGGGTTTCATGAGCTGTAAGCCATAATCATCACAATTATGACAAATCATGGCTTGAACTATCTTGCTTTGCATGTAATGAGTCTATCACATATATTAGTTTCACCTTTTAAGTTGCATTACTGAAATAAATGAACTTTTGCATGATATTCTAATTTTTCGAGTTTCACCTCTAGATAGTCTATCACTCCTCCAGCCATGTTTGAATGCAACCTATATGAAATAATAGTACTACCTGGATAGAATAGAATAACAGAGTTGGAAGGGACCTTGGAGGTCTTCTATTCCAACCCCCTGCTTAGGCAGCACCACCTACACCACTTCAGACAAATGGTTATCCAACATCTTTTTAAAAATTTCCAGTGTTGGAGCATTCACAACTTCTGGAGGCAAGTTGTTCCGTTGGTTAATTGTTCTAACTGTCAAGAAGTTTCTCCTTAGTTCTAGGTTGCTTCTCTCCTTGTTGAGTTTCCACCCACTGCTTCTTGTCCTGCCCTCAGATGCTTTGGAGAATAGCTTGACTCCTGCTTCTTTGGGGCAGCCCCTGAGATATTGGAACATTGCTATCATGTCTCCCCTAGTCCTTCTTTTCATCAAACTAGACATACCCAATTTCTGCAACCATTCATCATATGTTTTAGCCCCCTAATCATCTTTGTTGTTCTTCTCTACAGCCTTTCTAGAGTCTCAACATCTTTTTTACATCGTGGCAACCAAAACCGAATGCAGTATTTCAAGTGTGGCCTTACCAAGTCATCATAAAGTGATATTTACACTCCTCATGATCTTCATGTTGATCCTTAAGTACTTTTTAAAAATCACTGAAGATGCTTTAATTTGTCCCAAATTATAGGGATCCTGGCTGTAGAACACAAATTCTTCAGTTAGATGCTGAAAACTGTCACATGTGACATTGTATTGCAGGAACAGCCAATCAGCCAGAAATGTGTGTTAAAATGGGATAAATGTACAAAATGGACTTAACTATACATACTTTTATTTCTGTTAGATTTGGTGAAATATTTGGTGGCCTAGAGGTGGAGCTCTTCCTGCTAGCTATGACTGAACTCAATAGAGGCTGTGAGTTCAATCATAGGTAGCAGCAGATATTTGTCTCTCTGGACGCAAAGAGAAAATATCTGCTGTGTGCTCCACATAGGTGTCAGGAAGGTCATCCGGCCAGCAAATACTCAGCTACATTCAGTTATCCTGACCCCACCCTGAGGAAAGGGATTACAGGGTCATTAAAAAAAATCTTAGATTTGGTGAAAAAAAAAACCAGGATGTCATAATTATAATCATCATCAATTTTCAGCAAAGGCAACATAGCTGGAGAAAAGGCATTATATAGTCTATAAAACAGAGGTGACAGAAAGAGAGATAGTACCAAATGAAAACAATAATAAATGAAATGTCCAGAGAAAGTTTAAAGGTGTGCATGAAGAAACTACAAATAAGTTAAGCAATAAGATACTGAAGTTGCAAGGATGAGAAATAAAAAATGGAAATAAAATAAAGTAAAAATATTCCCACTCTCTTATTGATTCTACTTATTATTGTTGCTGGTTTTTGTTTTTTGTTTTACTTTCTGCTCAAATGAAAAAGAGTTAAACATTCTGTTGATGGCATTTTGGATCCATTTTTTTTTAAAAAGAATTGCACCATTTCTTATATTTATTTATAGTATAATATAATGATATAAAGTAGAATCTATTTACCTGAAGGAGTCTGCTGATGGAGTTTGATTTTACAATGACAGAACTATTTGAAGATCAAGGAATATCCAAAGAAATAAAAGACAGTTTTCAAATGTTATTTAACATGAATACTCTGTCTAGTATACTCAACAGCCACTTCTGTAATGGTAATGTTGTTCAAATACATGTTTCCTCCAGACTGGCTTGTTTTGCACGATGTTTCAAAAGAAAAAAAATACCAGAAGATGTTAAAAAATGAATATATAAATACATCGGGCAGATATTCGTCTTTTCCTTTGAACTGCAAGTAGAAAACAATGGTATCCCAGGATACTATCTGAAGGAGATATTGGTTGTATTAATATATCTGAACCTCAATTGACTAGATATTAGCATAATAGCAACAGCACTTAGATTTATATAGGATAGAATAGAATTCTTTATTGGTCAAGTGCGATTGGACAACAAGGAATTTGTTTTTGGTGCATATGTTCTCAAGTGTACATAAAGAGAAAATAAAATAAAATACATTCATCAAGAATCATAAGATACAACACTTTGTAATAGTCATGGGTTACTAATAAGCAATCATATCACACTAGGAAACAAATAAAACAATATAAATTGTAAAGGTGGAAGGCTGAGTCAACCTTGAGCCATTCAGGATCAAACTACTAGCGGTCGGCAGAATTAGCCTGCAGTACTGCATTCTAACCACTGCGCCACCATAATGCCACCCATCTGCCAAAGGAAGTTTTTTACATATATAAATTGATTTTCTTGACTTAGAATCATGCAGCATAGAAATAATGTTATTCACTGACCATAACGCTACATGCTATTTGATCAATAACTAACACAGAGAGATGCATTAGGGGAAAAAAATCATAGTTGACCTAGATCAGTTTCAACTGTCAAGGTAACATTTTGATAACAGATATGAGGGAATGCTGTTTAAATAGAATATATAGTAAACTATAATGCTTATATGCGGGTAGTGGAGAGGGGAGAGAGAAAGAACAGCAAATACTGAAGAAGAAACAAACAAACAAAAAGCCAATGAGAGAGAAAGCGACTGAGCAAAGAGCACATAGAGAAGAAAGAACAATAGATCTTGTTGAAGAATGGAATTAAAAATAGAAGTGGAATGGAATGGAATAGGATAGGATAGAGATAGATAGAATGGGATGGGAGGAGATATAGATGGATAGAATATTGGATGGAATGGATGGATAGATGATAGGATAGATAGAATAGATAGAATGGAATAGAATAGAGAATAGAATAGAATAGAATGGAAATGGATGGATGGAATGGGAACAGAACAGAACAGAACAGAACAGAACAGAACAGAATAGAATAATAAAGAATGGAATGGAATGGAATGGAACGGAATGGAACAGAACAGAATAGAATAATAAAGAATGGAATGGAATGGAATGGAACAGAATAGAATAGAAAATAAAATATTCTTTATGTGTGATTGGACACACAAGGAATTTGTCTCTGGTGCATAAGTTCTCAGTGTACTTACAACAAAGTAAGATACCAATAGTAGAAGGTACAGTAATAAGCAATAAGTAAGTAAGGTACCAACAATGGAAGGTAACAGGAAAGATGGAAGATTTTCAGATACTGATTTCAGGAATTTACATGGATATATCAATATGGTTTCCTTGGCAACAATAGGATAGTGAGTTGTTGTTGTTGTTTTGTTTTATCCCCCCATGGTTAGCCTGTAACCTCATACTAACCTTGTGTAAGAAGTTTTATATCAAAATATGTTTTATTCTTTATACTGTTCCATCTTCTTGTAAAGCATTTATAGTATCCACAATAGACTGAGAATCAGTGTCTCCACTAGCTGATTGACAGTCAAGCTGAAGTTAACAAAGGAAAAATAGCGGGAAAATATTTTACTCAAGCCTCCTCAAATAAACTACCCTGATCTAATCCTCATATCAAAGGGTAATGTCTGTAAATACAAATGAATTGTTATCTTAATTCATTTGTAACACAGAAAGACTTGGGTGAAATAGTCATGATCATAACACCCAGGATGTTACCTAAGCAAGGTAATAAAACATCTGCATATGAGAAGCTTAAAGAATGCTTACAATGCAACACTTCAAGCCACGTCTGTCTGTCTGTCTGTCTGTCTGTCTATCTATCTATCTATCTATCTATCTATCTATCTATCTATCTATCTATCTATAGAGAGACTTCCATAGCACTAGCAAAAATATTTCTTTGTTCCATTCTTTTATTTTAAAGTTATTTTCAGTCTCTCTATGTCTCTCTGTGTGTCTCTCTCTCCTTCTCTGTCCCTCTCTGTGTGTCTCTCTGTTTCACTCTCTTTGTGTCTCCCTCTCTTTCTCTGTCTCACTCTCTGTCTCAGTCTCTCTGTCTCTCTGAGTCTCTGTCCCTCCCTCTCTCTCTCTCTCTAATATGGAATGCTATTCATCAGTTCTAATGTCTAACAGCTTTTATTCAATTGAAACATGCAAGTCCTAATCAACAAGGTTTAGATGTTAAAGCAGACCGCCTCAAGAAATATGTCACACAATTTGCTGTCAAACTAATTAATTAGATAACATTATTGGCTGTCCCCAGTGATCTGTAGTGTGCTCAGTGTCTGTTCCTAGCTTCAATTTTATGTTATGTTTTTTAATTCTATACTTTCATTAAAAAAATCCCCTATTTTACATGTCAAATAGAAAGACGAGATAATTGATAATCCGCTGAATTGTAAAAGAGCAGCTAGAACGTCTAAGATGACTTTATAAGTTGAGGCAAAGCTTTGACATCTATTAAGGTCATTTTCCTTTGAAATGTTCAAGGGTCATTCTTCAAAAGTAATTATAGTCCAGTAATCATCTTGCCATTTTCTATCAAATATATGGACATGTTTTGTGGTACACTTCATATTCTTTTAGACGTATTTAAGTTTGGGGGAAAAAGGCTTATAAAATAACTTTGATTTCATTCATTATTATTCCACTCTACACACATGATTGTAAAGTTGATCCTAAGACTTAGCATGGTATGACGTTATCTTAATTCACCTGATTTTTTTTTAATGAGGCTAATTGAAGAGAAATCTGAAATTGCTTTTCAGACAAGAATGCATAATCATAATCTGTTAGGGTCTTAATTCTCATATGATTGGGAAGATATATATGGTGGTGAGATCTAAGACAAAACAGATTTTAGTTGCTGAAAAGATGACCTCAGAGACACTTGATTTTCTAGAGAAGATTATTTCAGAGGAAGGAGGTGAAATAGACTTCTCTAAATGTGTACATGTGTAAAATTAAATCTTTTATCAAAACAATGGAGTTGGAAGGGACCTTGGAAGACTTCTAATCCAAACCCTTGATTAAGCAGGAGACCCCATACTTTTTTAGACAAGTGGTTGTCCAATCTCTTCTTCAAAACCTCCAGTGATGGAGTACCCACAACTTCTGAAGGCAAGCCATTCTGCTGATCAATTGTTCTGTCAAGAAATTTCTCCTCATTTCTATATTGATCCTCTACTTGATTAGTTTCCATCCATTGCTTCTTGTTCTGTCTTCAGGTGCTTTGGAGAGTAACTTTTTCCTCCTTTTTTTTTTGTAATAGCCGCTCAAATATTGAAACACTGCTATCATGTAGCCTCTAGTCCAGTGGTGGCTAACCTTTTTGGGCTCCTGTGCCAAAAATTGTGCACACGCTTGCATGTACTTGCCTGCCAGCACCCAGAAGGCAATGCGAGCCCCCGCACGGCCCCTACACATGCGCGCACAATCCCCACCCACCCCCACCACCCTCTTACCTGCACTTCACCACACAGCTGATTTTCGGCCAGTTTGAGGCCTTTTTTGGCCTTCCAAAGGCTTGAGGAAGGCTTCTGCAGGCTTTGCAGGCCAAAAACTAGCCCCATTTTGTCACTTCCGATATTTTTGGAAAAGCAGGAAGTGACAAAACGGGGCTAGGTTTTGGCCTGCAAAGCCTGCAGAAGCCTTCCTCAAGCCTTTGAAAGGCCAAAAAAGGCCTCAAACTGGCCAAAAATCAACTGTGAGGCACACTAATGCCCAGTGAGGTAAGTTTGCCTACAGCTTGCATGCCAGCACAAGTGCGTGCCACCTGTGTCACACATACCAATAGTTCGCCATCACAGCTCTAGTCCATCTTTTCATTAAACTCAATCTACCCAGTTCTTGTAACAGTTCTTCATATGTGTTATCCTCTAATTTCCTAATCATTTTTGTTGCTCTTCTCTGTACTCTTGAGAGTCTCAACATCTTTTTTATATCATGGTGACCAAAACTGAATGAAACATTCCAAGTACTGTCAAGTGTGATCATTAGCCATTTTTTTGCTAATTTACAATAATTAAAGATAACCATTCTCTGCTGAACAGAAGACATTATGTATTGTTAATCAAAGCATTAAGACAACATAAAGATAACCATTCTCTGCTGAACAGAGGAGATTATGTATTGTTAATCAATGCATTAAGACAATATACTGTATAAGCCTATGTTATTATGTATGGCCATATTTCTTGTACAATGAAGAATGCCTATCAAAGCCTGCAGATTCAGAAAAAAATGTTCACGTGCAGAATAATAAAAACATAGGCTTGGAAGGGACCTTGGAGGTCTTCTAGTCTAACCCCCTGCCCAAGATAGGAGTTGCCTCCCACCCATGGCAGGACTATTTAATCAGTGATCTTTAATCCCTTCAAAGATCTTGATTTCTTTTCATTTTTTTCTTTGATCCTTCTCACAAGGGTATTCATATTTTAGATCAGTTTGTTCCCTGTGTATATTATTTAAATTAACATTTATTGTTAATCAGGTGTTTAGATCCTTTGACCGATTGCAGAAAGAGTTGGCTATTTTAGAAGTACAGAATGACAATATGTTCAATTAAAGCATCTTTTCATTTCACAGCGCTGTCCAGATGTATTAGCAGCATCTAAAATCCCCGAGTAATTATTAGTAGAGCAAGATGTTTAGAACGAGATTAATCCATATTTTGCTGCTGTGAAAGAATAGTGCTGAACAGCACTTCGTAGTATGACATAAAGAGCTATCCTAGCTAGATTTAAAGCTTGTAATAAGGAGTTAAGAATATAAATAGGATAAGGTAAGCAGTGATTTGAGTGGCCTAGAGATGAAGCTGCTCCCTCTCACTCAGAAGGTTGAAAGTTTAATCCTAGCCAGTGACAGATATTTATCTTTTAGGCAGGAATTGGCTGCTACTGGTTCACACCGGTTCTAGTGAACTGGATGTTAATTTTACATCTGGTTCACTGAACCAGTAGTAGCAGCAACTAGCTGGCTCCACCCTACCCTGCCCTTTCCAGGAGTCTCCATGTGGTCTATTTTGGATCCCAGATAAGTGAAGGGCCCACATGGATGCTTGGGGAGGGCAAAAAATGGGCCTCCCTGAGGCTGTGGAAGGGCAGAAATGTGCCCAGAAAGCCTCCAGAGCCCAGGGAGGAGGAAAATGGGCCTCCTGGAGGTTTCAAAAGGCTGGAAACAAGCCCCACTGTGGTGCAGGAGGTCTAGGCCATGCCCACCATGGCCACGCCCATCCAGCAACCAGACAGAGAACCGGTTGCTAAATTTTTTGAAGCCCACCCCTGCTTTTATGGCACATAGAGAAAATATCTGCTGCAAACTCCATATAGACATCAAGAAGGGCGTCTGGCCAGTAAATACCTCAGCTCCATCCTATTGCTCCAATTTCACCCCAATAAAAGAGATTAGAGGGACATAAAGATCATTTTAAAACAGAAAATGTAAGCGGTGGCTTGCTGGATTATTCAGTTGACCGGTCTGTTGTCATAATGGCCAATCAACAGCACAAATAAGCCAGTTAATCTTCATTAATGAATTGGTCTTCAGAGGCAATCACTATAGCCACCCTTCTTCTTCTGGTACCAACTTTTAAGGTTCTTAAAGAATACTATGTAGTCTTATGAGGTTAAGATCAGATAAATTGGAGAAAATAGTGTCTTGCATGGATACCTTTGACAAAGCTTAGAAAGGATCTCATTCACACTCTGAACCTCACAAACTTAGAGAAGAAGGGGAAGGCAACAGACGAAGAAGAAGAGAACCTAGAACAAGGAATGAAATGAGAAATGCCTCGCACAATCAATGACACTGATAGAGAACTCACTTTATTTTCAGTCAATATTAATGGTTTAAATTCATCATCAGAAAGAAAACAGATATTTGAGAAGCTCAAAAAACAGAACACTGACATAACTTGTATTCAAGAAGTGCATATTCCAGACAATCAAGCAGATCTCTTAAAGAATATAAATTTGGATAAAATGTATTCGGCACTTGCAAAAAAAGGGGGGGAGGGTGTATTGTAGCATATGTAAAGGATTGGTTGCAACATAAACAAATATACAAAGATCAAGAAGGGAGAACGCTTTTTATAGAAATAAATGTAAACCAGAAAAAGATGTTATTAGTCACAATATACACCCCAAATAAAAACCAAAAAGACTTTTATAATAGGCTTCACCATAAGATAATAGAATTTGAGTATGCAGTCTATAATGCAGTCCCAGACAAAGATAAAGACAATAGAAGTTCCAAAAAAAAGGAAAGGAGAATTCTCCCTTCATCTTTTAATAATATGGTAAGAGAATTTAATTTGAAAGTCATGTGGAGAGAATTAAATCCAAATAAAAAACAATATACTTTTTTTTCAAACCCCCATCACTCTTGGTCCAGAATAGATCAGATATGGATGGACCCTGGGTTAATGGAGAATATTAAAAGGATTGAGATTTTGCCAAACCTATGGGCTGACCATAATCCCATTCAAACTGAAAGGAAAGAGAAAAATTGGAAGATGGACATTTAATAATACTATATTAAGAGATAAACAATATATTGAAATGATAAAGAATTGAAAGTATTTTTTGAAATAAATAAAAGAGAACATATCTCTCTACAGAATATTTGGGATATGACCAAAGCTTATGTGAGAGGTCTAACTATTGCTTACAATATTAAAAAGAATAAATAAAAAAGACAGCAACAAAACGTATGGAGGGAGAAACTGAAAGATTTGGAAACAAGTAGACAAAAGGACCCGAACAATCCAAACATTAAGAAAGAAACAGAACTGGTAAAGCATAAGATAAATCTAAATGTACAGGAAGATTTGGCCTGAAAAATTAAATTAGCAAAACAAAATTATTTTGAAAATGCAAATAAACCAGGGAGGTGGTTAGCCCATAAAATTAAAAAAGAACAAGAAAAGAGAACGATTGTAGCTGTCCAAGACCATGAAGGGAAATTATGCACGCAGACCCAAGAAAAGAAAGAAATTGCTAAGGAGTTTTTTTATGAAATTCTATAAAAAGGAAGAAATACTAGAAAAATCTGTTGCCCAATATTTGAATGAATTTGAATGAACAATATTTGAAGAACTTGCCTGAAATTACTGATGAAGAGAAATGTTTTTCTTCTTCATTCTCAGTACTGAAGCAGTCACAATGAGTTAGTTTTATGGATTGGATTTCGAGCTGTTTTGAATATTCTATTGAGCTTATTCTGGAGAAAGAAAGAGGAAAAAGAAAGAGGAAAAGAAAGGATGGAAGGAAGGGAAGGAGTTAGGGAGGTAGGAAGGAAGGTGGGAGGGTGGGACAGAAGGAAGGAAGGAAAGATCTATGTTGCAAGGTGAATAAATTGAGACAGATGTTTTATCGATGGCCTATCCCACCATCAAAATTGGCAAAAATGTACCCAAAAATATCCCCTAAATGTTGGAAATGCAGTAAAGAAATTGGAACATACTAACACATATGGTGGAAATGTGAAAAAGCTCAAACATATTGGCTGAAAATTAGAAATGTGTAAAATTAAAATAGAATTCAGGCCTGAAACCTTTCTATTGGGAATCAATGTGGGAAAATATGATAAAGAGACAATATATTTAATAGTCCATGTCACCACCGTAGCGAGATTAGTCCTTGCCCAAAGATGGAAAAGTAATGATATGCCAGATGAGATGGAAATAATTAGAAAAATTTGGACGTGCACTGAAATGGATAGAGTACTCAGGAGTTAAAAGATAAGACTGAATCTGATTATTACAAAATTTGGGAGAAGTTTTACCACTGGTTTAAAAAAAGAAAGGAGTAAATGTGCTAATGATGATTAACATTTATGTATATATGTATGTATTTTTTGTTATGTGTATTATTTGAGGATGTAAGACAAGCAGATGTGTCAGGATGTGTGCACCATGTTCATTGCTTTTAAATGTTTTTCTTTTGTTGTTTCATTAATAAAAATTAAAAAAGAAAAAGAAAGGAAGGAAGGGAAGGAGGTAGAGAGGTAGGAAGGAAGGCGGGAGGGAGGGAGGACAGAAGGAAGGAAGGAAGGAAGGATCTATGTTGCAAGGTGAATAAATTGAGACAGATGTCAAACTCAAACTTGAAAGTGTGTCAAACTCAAGGTCTGTGTGCCAGATCCAGGCCTACCCTGGAAACAGCAAAGGACCGGCTCGCTGTGCCTCTGCCAATGAAATCAGAGCTTGGGAGGGTGGTTGCGGCCTGACAGGGCTCCATTTTCAGCCGTGATGGCCTCCTGCAAACCTTTGCCAGTGAAAATAGCTCAGGGAAGCTGCGTGTGGCCTCCTTAAGTTTCGTTTTCACTGTCAGAGGGTTGCAGGAGGTTGTCATGACCGAAAACGGAACCTCAATGAGTGATATGGAGTTGGCCACACCTGCTCTGGCTAGGGCCCTCGGCCCTCCGAGGTCAAACACAACTCTGTGCCCTCAATGAAATCGAGTTTGACACCCCTGGATAAGAAAGACTAAGAAATTTGTGCTGGGGTGGAGCTGATATAATAGCTGATGAGATTAAATATGGAGTATACTTCCCCAGTCAGATGTCGTACACAATTTTGGGGATTCTCCTGGACTGGGTGCAGGTAGCAGCCCCAGTCAGGAATACCTATGCACAGGTTCATCTTGTGCAACAAATGTCCCCTCTCATGGACCCAAGCCTAAACTGTGTGTGTCAGGTGTGCTTTTGCTGTTGGCTTTTAGCATAATTGCACAACAAAGCCAACAGTGGCAACACGGTTATTAAAACAGGATACAGCCAAGAATCTTAAACAAGACAAATTGTTCTGAAGGCTGGGCAGGATTTTAATTTTGACTTAGATTATATGAACACTCTGGGGAAACACAAGCACATAAACAATTGAGAATGGTTATTCAATAAAAGGGAACTTAGCATTAATATACACACTTTGTTTTGCTATAATGAATAAACAGCTCCTGAGAGGTCAGCTTCCTAACTGAGGTCCTTCTGTCTGATGAAGCCAGTTAGCTTGTGGTATCTGGGTAATACCTCAGAGAAGCCCAGAAGTGATGCATGTTGTAATTGACACTATGAAAACATATTATCATTTCATTTCATGAAGCCATGGGATTTCTTGAGAAGATAAAATGTAGAACACTCAAACCCTACTAAATGTGTGTTGGATAGATGGCTCTTGAATTTAGCAGAATGTAAATGAATTATTTCCACTGTAATTAACTGTGGCTCAGCCTCAAATTTTTAATAATCTGGAGTAGGTGTTTTGGGCACCATCCACAAGTTGAAGGACATAGAATGGGCATAAAAATGCCCAGGATTTAAGGAAAGTTGGCTTTGAAGCATGAATGCTAGCAATGCCTGATAAAGTGAGAAGATACTGGAAAACTTAGTACTTTTCAAAGCCAGCAGTGTGCTGCAGCTTCCCCCCCCAAAAGCCAGCTAGGATGCATTAACAGAGGGAAAGAATCAAGATCATGTGAAGTGTTAGCACCACTTCACCACACATGGACTATTGCATCCAGTTTTGTTTGCCAAGATGTAAAAAAAAAGATATTGAGACTCTAGAAAGAGTACAGAGAAGAGCAACAACATGATGAGGGGACTGGCCATTAAAACATACAAAGAATGTTTGCAGGAATTGGATATGTCTGGTTTAATGAAAAGGACTGGGGGGTGATATGATAGCAGTGTTTCAATGTGTAAGGGGCTGCCGCAAAGAAGAGGAGGGGTCAACCTATTTTTCAAAGCACTTGAAGGCAGGACAAGAAGCAATGGATGGAAACTAATCAAGGAGAGAACAACCTAAAACTAAGGAGAAATTTCCTGACAGAAAAATTAGTGGAATGACTTGCCTTCAGAGGTTGTGGGTGCTCCATCACTGGAGTTGTTTTAAAAAAAAAAAAAAAAGATTGGAGAAACATTTGTCTGAAATGATATACTGTATATTCATCAAGGTATATTTTTATATCTTGATGAATTTTATATCTTTATAATCACACACTTAAAATATAAATATATGTCTGCATGGATATCTGTTGAATTAAAAAAATAATGGATAAGTTTTTCAGCACTGAGTGGCAGATATCTTATCTACTCACACATTAAATTAACTCACAACCTACTGGGTCAAATGCAAGCAGCATAAATTGGAATCTCCATGCAGAGTTCATATGCATAGCCACTTGAGTGAGATGACCACAGTCGTAATTTGAAGCTATCAAAATTAATGTCTCCATCAAGAGTTCTTGAGGTCATCACTGCCTCTTTGAGGTCCCTTTGGCTTCTCTGGAATCACAGCTGCACCCAGTCCATCCAGTTCATTGATGAACCCACTCAAAAGACCTCATTATGCAGTAGTCTGTTCATCTGCTACATGACATTTTAATTATTAAATTAGATCACTTCTCTCCGCCTCCAGAAATATATTGATATGAATGAAATGCTGAATCTTGCCTTGCCACCTAATGAGCATGATATTCTCTATTAAGATGTTGACTGAAAATTCCAGGTGGCCGCTCATTCTGTAAAATACTTGAACTTAGGATGTGATCGTATCTTGTAAAGTCTGCCTTTCTAAATAAGATATATTATAAGCATGGTACACAATATTGTCTGCTACAATGTCTTGCCTGTCAATGACTTCTTCAGCTTCAACTACAATAATACATGGTCAAACAATAGATACAAACTCAAGGTAAACTGATCCAAACTCGATTGCAGAAAATACAACTTCAGCAACAGAGTGGTCAACCCCTGGAATGCCCTACCCAACTCCATTGTTACAGCTTCAGTCTCAAACTGTCTATCATGGACCTCACCCCATTCCTAAAAGGTCCTTAAAGGGTGCATGAATAAATGCTCCAGTGTGCCTACCGTCCCTGTCTTACTGTCCCCATTTATCTGCATTTACTTCCTTTGTTCATGTTTATGTTGATACCTATACTTGTTGTCTTGTACTTGTTTGACAAACAAATAAATGAAATATATGTATCATTTGCTCTAGAAAACCCATGCTCTCATAGCATCTGAAAATCAACTTGAAGTTGTAGAAGTGGCCGCATAGAGTTTTTCCACAGGTTTTTGGGCTCTCATTGTATGTGTTGTTAAGAATGAGCAGTGCATCTAAACGATGAATTTTGGACTTGGGCCAAGGTGCTTGCCAGATGTTTGATAGCAGGAAATAATGTTATGTAGAGAACCACATACTGGGAAATGACAGCAGCAAGGAGAACTTAGTCTATGGCTTTGCCTTCAGAAAAATCTCACTTCACTGCACTGTTACCAAATGTGTTCACAGGTGGCTGGTCATATGTCAAGTTTCAGAAAAACTCAGTTGCACAGTAATGGGCATTCCCAATAAAAAAGCTAGTTTTCTTCTGTACTTAAATGTTTCACTCCATCTTTTATATCTTTGATTGCAAGCCAACAAATGAAACCATTGCTTTTTTAGATGTTTCTACTTCATGACATGGTGTGCTCATAATCTCCTCATTGTTTCTATGTCCCAGTGATATTTTTGTTGTATTTAGCTAGGTGTGACAATGGTGCTGCACTCAAATGTCTGTTACCTTCCCCATCTTAAGGGACATGACTTCATAAAACATGTTACATCAATTATTTTAAGAGTACACTTAGAATACTGCATCCAATTTTGGTCACTTTGATACAAAAAAAAGATGTTGAGACAGTTCAGAGAAGAGCCTCAAAAATGATTAGGGGTCTAGAAGCTAAAACATACAAAGAACAATTGCCAGAACTGGGTATACTTAATCTAGTGAAAAGAAGGACAAGGGTGACATGATAGCAGTCTTCCAATACTTGAAAGGCTGCCACAAGGAGGAGGGGGGCAACCTATTCTATGAAGCAACTGAGGGCAGGACAAAACAATGGATGGAAACTAATCAAGGAGAGAAGCAACCTAGAACTAAGGAGAATTTCCTAACAGTGGAAACAATAGGAGAAGTAGAAGGAGGAGGAGGAGGAAGAGGAGGAGGAGGAGGAGAAGGAAGAAGGAGAGAGGAGGAGGTTGGAGGAAGGAGGAGGAGAAAGGAAAGAGGAGGGAGAAGGAGAAGGAGAAGGAGGGAGGAGAAAAAGAGAGGAAGGAGAAGGAGAAGGAGAGGAAGGAGGAGGAGGAAGGAAGGAGGAGGAGGAGAAGAAGAAGAAGAAGAAGAAGAAGAAGAAGAACAACAACAACAACAACACACATGGGGGGAGGGGGAGGGAGAGATAGATGAGTTTCAAAGTTACACCCTGGATGACACCCAGTATCCAGGACTGAATCAGCAATATGACATCCAAAAAGGAGTTGCTGAGATAACGCTTGAGGCAGCAGTAGACATGGGAGGACATTTTATACACACCAAAGTTGAAAAGATGTTGGACTAAGAAAGAACAATCTGGGCAGGAAAAATCAGGATTAGGCCCATGTCATAGATCAGGGCTATCAAACTCTCAGTCCATGGGCCAGATGCCTCACGTGCTGGCCACGCCCGTGCCTTGTTTAGTGAAGAGGGGGAAGTCCAATATGTCACGTGACACCGCCATGATGCCGTGAATTTGACACCCCTGTTGTAGATGTTATGTACAATCATAAAGAAAGGAGGAAATGCTATGAAAGGGAGGGAAAAAGACATAAAAAGTAGGTTGCCTAACAAAGTCATCATTTCCACGAGGACAATTCAGGACCAAGAAGTGTAGCATCCATAGCTGTGTATCATTGGAAGCTTTTAGACAAATGGCTACATTTTGAAAACTCCTATCTGTCAGGATTCCAGCAATCGCTCTAATTAAATCATGATCCTTGAGCCAAACTTCAAAAAACTTCAAAGGATTTATTAGAGGCGACATACTGGCACTGCCCTGTCTGGCGTACATAATTTACAGTCACCCTGTTTTCCCCCTCCACCATGGGTGTCTCATAAACCATATTCTCCAATTGAGCACATTCACGGGCTGGGTGTCATCAATCATGTTCTCCAATTAAATATATTTTCAGGCAAAAGCTCTGGTATTTTAGTTAAAATCTTTTAAAGACAAAGAGTTGGAATGTACTTTCGATTTCAAACTGCTGCACTGCTCTTCCAGATTTCTTTCCTCCCTCCCCCTTTTTTATGGCAACTACTAAAACAGGCATAGGAATGTTTTATGAGTTGACACTATCTGTGGAATTGGCTTCTCTATTAATAGCAAAGTCCACATGGTTCAAAATGGCAGACACAAACATGTAATTCAAGCTCCACTCCTTTGATACAGAGCTTGAGTCATAGAGCTGTGGCTACCATTTTGACTTTTTTTTAACCTCCCTTCAGAGTTCCCTTCCTTTTAAGTAGGATCAAAATTGTTGACTCAGAAGGCAGATTGAAACATTTTGTGCATCTCATGTATTTTTCAATGTACCAAATATCTGCTGCATTATTAGCCCTTACTTCAGCATCAACCATGCATGAAAGACAATCTGTTCTGGGATTATTATCAAAGAAAAACCAAGCATATCTTTTTTAAACCAGTCACATAAGTGTAATCCTCTTTTCAGACACTGACATTTTCAATATCTTTTTCTTTTTTTAAAAAAATGTTCTCCAGAACAAATGGCTAAACCTAAATAGCCATGAGCCATAGAGTCTAAAATAATCAATGCACAGATACAGGTGAGTGAAAGGTAGTTAGTTCCTGACCAGTTGAAACTCACTCATGGGCTGGAATAATGCCTACTGTCTTGGTTTCATCACCAGTCACTGAAGATTCAACCTCACTTCCTGCTCACGTGAGATGGATCTCATAGCATTTCAGAAAGGCAAGAACAAAGGTGTAGTTCTCAGCCTGCCTAGGAGATGAAATGGAAGTATGGTTGTCCTCCTTCTGCTGGTACATTTAGCCTTGACTACATGCACTTTTGTTGGCAGGTGATGTCTCTGCATTTTAGTATGCTGTGTAGATTTACCACAGCTTTCCTCCCCAGGTTTACTTTCTCAGAATGTAAACCAGCTTTTAGTGATTGCTGAGACAAATGAGATGATGCCATTCCTGAAACATTTGTTTCGTTATCAATCAAATTGATATAGACCCAAGGGTGGGATTCAAATTTTTTAACAACCAGTTCTGTGGGCATGGCTTAGATGGTGGGCATGGCTTGGTGGTCATGTTATTGGCTGGGTGTGGTCAACTCAATATCACTCACATCGAGGCACGCATCTCCTCGCCTGGCTTCTACTGACTGTGGGGATGCTGCAACAGGTTGTAAGTGTGAAAAATGGTCATAAGTCACTTTTTTCAGTGCCACTGTAACTTTGAATGGTCACTCTATACAAGCAAAGTACCAGCAAAGGAGGGGAAGAAACTCCAGAGAAGTTCCTGAGACAGGAAGTCTAGTCCTGCCAAGAATGTAATAAGGGTTAATGGAGAGGCAGTTTCTGTAAGCAACACCAGAATGTTTCCTTCCTGCCTTCCTTACAGGATCAGGCCAGTAATTTCTTCTAACAACTGGTTCTCCAAACTGCTTAGAATGTTAACAACCGGTTCTAGTGAATAGGTGCGAACTGGTAGAATCCCACCCCTGTATAGACCCCTTCCAAAGATCCAGTAAACCAGTGGTGGGATTCAAAATTTTTTACTACTGGTTCTGTGGGCATGGCTTGGTGTGTGTGGCCATGTGACTGTGTGGGCATGGCTTTTTGTTTTGTTTTGTTTTTTTGCAGCCACCCCTCACCCATTTTTGGGACTTCTGGGCCTCGGAGCAGCCTCTAGAGGGGGGACACTTTTGCTCCCAGAAGGCTCCTCTGGGGCTCAGGAAGGAAAAAAACAGAGCATGTGAGAGGCACACAGCACACCCCTAGCTCCATTTTGGGACCTTCCTGGCATCAGAGGAGTCTCTGGGGGGCGGGCTGAGCCCCTCCCTCCATTTTTTACCTTCCTGGGTTTCAGCAAGGGGAATCCCGGCACAGCTGATCATATGAACAGCTGATTGTTGGGAGGAGGAAAAAAAGCAAGAAATAGCTTAAGAGGTCAGCATCAGGTGGGCGGGATGAGTGAACATTGGGCGGGCAGGGCAAGCAAGCCAGCAGAGGGTCAGGGGCATGGCCAGTCAGAACTTACTACCAGTTCGGTAGTAGGTACCCACACCAAATCTTTGCTACCAGTCCACCCGATCTGGTGAGAACCGGCTGAATACCACCACTGCAGTAAACCCAGAATGGAAAAAACAAAACAAAACCCAGGACTCATCAACAACATACCGGACTGCAACAACCACTATGTGGAACATGGGTGTCAAACTTGTGGCATCATGTTACCATCACGTGACATTTCACAATGTTTTTCTCATTCACTGACCTGGAGTCAAAGTGGCCTGTACATGATGCATCTGGCCCACACATCACAAGTTTTACACCCCTGATGTGGGACAAACAGGCAAAAGACTAGCAGAGCAAATCCATGAACACTGACTAGCAGTCAGAAGACACAATGAAAGATCCTTAATTGTACAACACAGAGACAGACCATAATTTTAACTTCGAAACTGTGACCAACTTAGACCAAGTCAAATCCAGAACCACTAGAGAATTTCTTGGAAGTCTGACATATAGGTAAATAGGCCATCAACAGGCACACAGAGATTAACAATGTCTTCATACCATTCATGCTTTAGCTTCCAACACCCTTAATCATCTTTGTTGCTCTTCTCTACACTCTTTTGAGAGTCTCAAAATCTTTTTATATCCCGGCAACCAAAACTTGATGCAATATTCCAAGTGTGGAGTTACCAAGGCATGATAAAGTGGTATTAACACTGATCTTGATTCTATCCCTCTGTTTATACAGCCTAGAACTGTGCTGGCTTTTTTTGGGGGGGGGGGCAACTGCAGCACACCTGCAGCATATTTATTTATTTATTTATTTATTCGACTTATATGCCACCCCCTCTCCAAAAAGGACTCGGGGCGGCTCACAGCCAAAAGAAGATACAACAATAAATAAATTAATTAAAAACATATTAAAAAAATAAAGCTGAATTAAAGTTAAAACCCCATAATTAAATAAAATCAACCCCCAGAGAATCAGCACAGCCTGGATTGTAAAAAGTGCCAAGTCTTCAAATTGTGGCGGAAGGTGCGAAGATCGGGGGCCAACCGGAGCTCCAGTGGAAGAAGATTCCACAAAGTGGGAGCCGCTACAGAGTAGGCCCTCCCCCGGGTCGCCACCAAGCAACATTGAGTCACAGATGGCACCCTGAGGAGGCTCCGTCTGCGCACCCATACAGGGCGGTTGGTATTTGATGTTGGGAGGAGTCGTTCTCATAAATAACCTGGACCCATGCCATGCTGGACTTTGAATGTTAATACCAAAACCTTGAATCTCACCCGGAGGGCAATTGGGAGCCAATGTAGGTCACGCAGGAGGAGTGTAATATGGGAGTATTGGGAGGCTCCCATCACTACCTCACGCATTCTGCACCAGTTGAAGCCTCCGAGTGGTACACAAGGGCAGTCCTAGGTACAGAGCATTACAGTAGTCGAGTCAGGAAATAACGAGCACCTGAGTGACTGTGCGCAGGGCATCTCGGTCCAGGAATGGGCGTAACTGGCGAACCAGCCGGATCTGGGCAAAGGCCCCCCTGGCCATGGCCCCCACCTGCTCCTCCAATTGGAGCCTTGAGTCCAGGAGGACTCCCAGATTCCATGCCCTGTCCATGGGGGGCAACACCTCCTCCCCCATGACCAAAGATGGAATATCCAAACTGGACCGAGATGTCAGTATGCACAGCCACTCTGTCTTGGCCGGATTGAGTCGAAGCATGTTCCTGTCCATCCAGATCCGCACCACTTCCAGACAACGGGACATCACAGAGAGAGCATCACTGATGTGGCCTGGGGTGGAGATGTATAACTGTGTATCATCAGCATACTGATGATAACTCACCCCAAAGCCACGGATGATCTCACCCAGCGGCTTCATGAAAATGTTGAACAGGAGGGGTGAGAGGACCGACCCCTGAGGCAGCCCACAAGTGAGATACCTTGGAGTTGATCTCTGTCCCCCTGCCAACACTGTTTGCAAACGTCCCGAGAGGTAGGAGGAGAACCACTGTAAAACAGTGCCTCCCACTCCCAGCCCCCCGAGACGTCGCAACAGGATACCATGGTCGATGGTATCGAAAGCCGCTAAGAGATCTAACAGGACCAGGACAGAGGAAGAACCCCTGTCCCGAGCCCTAGAGAGATCATCAATCAGCGCGACCAATGCTGTCTCCGTGCTGTACCCGGGCCGGAAGCCTGATTGGTACGGATCCAGGTAGTCATGGATCCAAAAGATTCCTACAGCTCCTTACAAAATTTAAAACTGTTGTCATGTTTTTTTCCCTTTTCCAAAGACATCCCCATAAAAGGACAAGCAACTGGGCTTTGTATTCATGGTACAGATAGGTAGGGCCAAATCAACAGTCAATGGGCTGTGTTAACCATCATCTAGATCAGGGATGTCAAAATCAAGGTCTGTGGGCCAGATCCCATGGGGTGCTTAGATCTGGCCCATGGGGCTGCCCTGGAACAGCAAAAGACTGGCCAGTTGTGGTTAGCTGGCAGCAGGTGCGGACGGCTGAGGGAAGGGAGGACTCAGATGGGGGGGCAGGACCATTAGGGAGTGGCCTTCAGAGATTGTGGGGGCTGGCAGCAGTGATGAGGAGGTTCCCGAGGAGCCTGTGCCAAGTGCGCATAGGAAAGAGCAGCTACAACAGCATGGGTGACTCAGGAGTAAGACTGCAAGATAATGGCCCCTCCTTCAAAGAAGATAAAAGCCAGCTGTGAAACAGACGTACTTTGCAGAAGGCAAAGACGTTTTGAAACTCCAGCCTTGTGGACATTCCAGTATCCTGAGTTTGTATTTGAAGATTCTTGTATTGCAAATTATTTCTTGTCTGTTATCTTTTGGCAAGTCTTGCACAGTTTGGCAAGGCTTGTGTTTATCACAGCTAATTATTTTGTAAAAGCATTACAAGATTTCTGTTCTTTTTGAATTGTGTTTGATTTGTTAGAAAAGGGCGTGGGTCAGAACATGGCCTGAAGTGCCTCTGCCAGTGAAAACAGAGCTTGGAAGGACTGTGCGTGGCCCACCTGAGTTCTATTTTTGGCTGCACCGGTCTCCTGCAGCTCTCTGCCATGAAAACACATGACCCTCCTGAGCTCTGTTTTTGCTGGCAGAGCACTTGGGCTACCACAGGTGCCTCCAACACCAGTGATGTCAAGCTGACCATTCCCACCCTGGACACTCCCCCACCCCCCCAAGGTCAAACACAACCCTGAGGCAGCCCTCAATGAAATCAAGTTTGACACCCCTCATCAAGATGGAACACCTACCCATCAATATGGCCCCAGAGGAAATAAAGCATTGAAAACTGGTAAGGGAACTTTTCAGCCAGCTTCACTGCCAACTGCTTACCTCCTTGGAGATAACAGCCCTTGCATGGAAAAAACCCTGAAATATTAAATAATCTACTTTACATCAGTGCAAGTATAATACTACAGAAAGATATGATATCTGAAGTATCACCATCAGATTGCTGTGAACATAAATCTGGTGAATAAAACAAAGCAAATGATTTGGAAGTTCTGACATGGTCTGTTGGCTGTTTCTAATGCTGGGAACTTTGTCTGGTATTACTCCAAAGTGCTTCTGCTTATGAATCAGTAGCATGAATGAATTTGTCCTTGATCTCCTGGAATCAACTAGAACCTCCAGTTTATTCTTTTTCACAAACTGGTTTGTAGTTTTTTTCAAGAAAGAATCTTTTAAAAATAGCAGTGGTATCTTTTGGGGGCAGTGCTTTGCATTAGAAAGGATAAAGAATGTGTGTGGTACAGGGGTGGGATTCAAATTTTTTACTACCAGTTCTGTGGGCGTGGTTTGGTGGGTGCAGTGTGGCTTGGTGGGTGTGGCTTGGTGGGTGTGGGAGAGGAAGGATACTGTAAAATCTCCATTCCCTCCCCACTCCTGGGGGAAGGATATTGCACAATCCCCATTCCCTCCCCACCCCACTAACCTGCTTTCCAGCTCCGTTCTCCTGTGCAGGGTAACCAAAGATAACCCAGCCAATCAGCTGGGACTCAGGAGGCACAGAATAGATGGGGGCGGGGCCAGTCAGAGGTGGGATTTGCCGGTTCTCCAAACTGCTCAAAATTTCCGCTACTGGTTCTCCAGAATTGGTCAGAACCTGCTGAATACCACCTCTGGTGTGGTTGTAACCTGAGTACACACACAACACTCATTAAAAAAGTCAGCTATTTCTTAAATCAAGGTTATTGTCAATTAAAAATACCAATCGCCCTGTGCGTGCACACAGGCTGGGACTCCTTGGGATGCCGTCTGCACGACAATGTCGGCTGGTGGTGCCCCGGGGAAGGGCCTATTCTGTAGCGGCTCCCGCCTTATGGAATCAACTACCCGTTGAGCTCCGGTTGGCTCCCGATCTCTCCTCTTTCTGGTGCAATCTAAAAACCTGGTTATTTTTACAGGCTGGGCTGGACTGACTTCCTGGGGGGGAGGGGGGATTTTAATTGGGTTTTTATTATTACTTGGCTTGTCAGGTTTAATTTCTTTTTAAACTATTTATTGTGCTATGTTTTATTTGTGAGCCGCCCCGAGTCCTTTCGGAGAGTGGCGGCATACAAGTCAAATAAAATAAATAAATAAAAAGATACTCCTTTGGTCTTTTTAGCTGCCTGAAAAAAAAAGGGGGGGGGAAACAGTGCATTCCTTAAGTGCCTAGATCATCACCCTGGCAGCCCAAAGTTGTTGGAGTGCAAGAATATTACTGGAGAGGATGATTGATGACTGTTGGGGATGGATGTGTCCCACTGGAGAATATACATCCAGGGAGTGGGGGGAAGACTAAGGTCAAGGGGGAAATGAATGATGTATTTTAATATTGGCTGCATCCAGCTAACACCAACATGGATTTGTTGGAGTCCTGACAGTTATCTTGCTGGTTGCAAAGGACACCCATGTATTACCAGAAAAGATACAGCTGCTTTCAATACCTGGCAAAAGGTCATATGTGTGTCATATTGCAAATTCTGAAGCCCATTTTCTCTCTCTCTCTCTCTCTCTCTCTTCTTTCCAAAGTACCAAGCAGCTAACATATATTTTATTATTTGCTATTCTTGGGCAGCTTTGAATTTTGTTCCAGAGCAATTAAATTGTTAATTAATTCTACTGGTAGGTTTTGGGTGGTGAGAATCTGATTATAACGATGTCTTCAGAGTAAATAGCATTTGTTTTGTTTTAATTTAATTTTTTATCCTTCAAGCCTCACATGCTTGGATTGGACTTTCACCTTTATTATCACTTTCTTCAGTTTTTATCTCCCAGAGATATAGATTGTTTTTATTCACCTTAATTTATTTTCCACAGATCTTTTTTTTTTCTTTTTCCTTTGGCTGCTTTAATTGTCTCTCTCTCCCTCCTTCTCCCTCACTCTTCCCTCCTCCTCCCTCTCTCTCTCTTTCTCCCCCTTCTCTTGCTCCCTCTCCCTTCCCCCTCTCATTCTAGCATCTGCTCGTAGTTTCTTGATTTCTGCAGTAGCAAATGCGAACAATACAAAAGTCACATCCTTCTCTACCATAACGTCAGGATTCTATCCACGATTCTCTACACCAGATCTTACTTTGAGTTTGCTTCTTTTCTGTTTTTTTCAATTTAGGCTGCTATGTAACAATGGTTCTCAGATGCTCAATCCTACCCCAAAAAATTATTTATGGATTTATATTACTAAAATGTTTGTCTTCGTCTGTCCTAGGGTGAGTGTCCATCAAGAAAACCCAAAGAAGACATTATACAAAATAAACTAAACTGCAAAACAGGATCTCCAGGCAGAGGTGGTATTCAGCAGGTACTGACCAGTTCTGGAGAACCAGTAGTGGAAATTTTGAGTAGTTTGGAGAACCGGCCAATACCACCTCTGACTGGCCCTGCCTCCATCTATTCTCAGCCTCCCATTGAGTCTCAGCTGATTGGCTGGGTTTTCTTTGTTGCCCTGCACAGGAGAACGGAGCTGGAAAGCAGGTTAGTGGGGTGGGGAGAGAATGGGGATTTTGCAGTAACCTTCCCCTGCCATGCCCACCAAGCCATGTCTACAGAACTGGTAGTAAAAAAAAATTGAATCCCACCACTGGTTCCATCCATTGCTTCTCATCCTGCCTTCAGGTGTATTGGAGAATAGCTTGACTCCCTCTTCTTTGTGGCAGCCCTTGAGACATTGGAACACTGCTATCAGGTCACCCCTAGTCCTTTTTTTCATTAAACTAGACATACCCAATTTCAGCAACCATTCTTTATATGTTTTAGCCTCCAGTCCCCTAATCCTTTTTGTTGCTCTTCTCTGCACTTGTTCCAGAGTCTCAACATCTTTTTTTACATCGTGGCGACCAAAACTGGGTGCAGTATTCCCAGTGTGGCCTTACCTTATAAAATGGTATCAATACTTCACGTGATCTTGATTCTATCCCTCTGTTAATGGGCCTGGTTCTTCCTTTGACTGCCCAGCCAGCCTCTGCCCTTCCCTAGCCTCCTCCACAACCTCCGGAGCAACACCTCCACTCCCTGTTGGCTGTTCCTCCTCTCCCTCAGAGTCTGACTCTAACAAGGGCATGACAGTTAGGTAGACATTTAAACAAAGGCCTTTGCCTTAATAAACTGACTAGTAGTGCTGAGACATTGCAACACAGTTCCCAAGATTCTGCATTTACCCCAGTAAAGTGTGAAAGAGACTTTGCCGAACTCCATATTGTTTTTGCTTCCTTGGTTTTGACAGCTTAGATGCATAGCCCTAAGATTGGTGACTACTGTGGAAATGCAAAACGGAAAATTATGAAACTGCGCTATTTGAGCTAGTTGCATAGCTACATTATCTGTTACTCCATGGCCATTCTAGGATGGACGATTAAATTTAGATCGTCCATATCCCAGTCTATTATAAAATTTAATTGGATGTTCAGAAAGCATGAACATAACTCCTATTTCCAATGCTGAGGAAAGAATGATGATTGTCAGTTAGTTAAAAGAAGTCTACTTTGTGGAAGAAGAAATTTCCTGGAGACCCCAATAAAACACACAGACACACACAGACACACACACATACAAATCTTTAGCCCTCCCACCCTTCTCTTCCCCTCCCCCCAAAAATCCAAAAGAATAGCACAAAACAAAAACCCAGATCAGAAAGAGAAAATAACTAAAGACACAGAAACAGAAGCCAAATCTGAGAGAAAGGATACCTGAAATAAAATTACACTAGGAGTAGGCTGCTAATGTTCCTAATCACAGCTAATGCTGCCTAAAATCTGTCTTGCGATTTCTATAAATAAATAAATCTGTCTGCAAATGATAACTTCCATTTCTCTGTTATTCCTGGACTCTTTTAAAAGTGCTTTTGAATTTTCCTTTTTTAAGCTTTCTAAAAATAAATTACCTCTCTCTCTCTTATCAATCAATAAATGAATTAGTCTTAATTTTTGTCTTTGACCAGTGAATATTATCACATGAAAGCTATAAAATTAGCTATGAACCTATCAGTGATAGCTTAATTTTTTTTGTAAACTGCATATACATAGACAAGAACCGTATAATATTAAATGGTAAGAACATGAAATATATATCCTGTAGACAGACTACACAGCTAAAATCTTGGTAACTAAAATCTATACAGTTCTACAGAATTGATTAAAACTCGTCTAGAGGGGAGATGGATTGGGAGAAGATTTTAAAACTGGAGGAGGAAACATCAATAATCTGCACTACCCTGACAACATTGCTCGTATATGCAGAAAAATATGAATGAGCTGCAAATTCTAATAATGAAACTCAAGGAGCACCGAGGGGGAAAATGGAATTATTATTAAATATAAAGAAGATCAAGCTAATAATGTCAGGCACAACAACCAGTCTCAGAATGGACAGAGAAGTTATTGAAGTGGTGGATACTTTCAGCCTCTTAAGATTGACTAAAAACACTACAGGCACCAGGATTCAAGAAGTATGTCAGAGATGAGTGTTTGGTAAGACAGCAATCCTTGAAAAATATAATCAGATGCCAGCCTATGTTTGTAATATTAGAATCTTTCAGTCAATGATTTTTCCCCATGACACTCAATGGATGCAAACGTTGTCCTTTGACAAAGCAGGGTAGAAAGCTATTGATTCTTTGGAACTTCAGTTTTGGAGAAGACTATTAAAAATACCGTCAGTGAGAAAACAAAGAAAATGAATAATAGAACAAATCAATCCAGAGGTGTTTTATTTAAGGCACAAATGACCAGGCTGAGACAATCATATTTTAGCTATATTACAAAAAGACCTGTTTTCCTTGGATCAAGACACCATTTTCCATCGCACAAAGAAAGCTGTAACTTCCTTGAGATTTGTCACTTTGATTTCCTTTGAATCCTGGATTTGAAGGCTCTAAATGGTCCGTCTTGAGAAGTTCTAGTTCTGCTTTACAAAATCTTAGTAAGACCACACTTAGAATAACATATCCAGATCTGATTACCTGTGATGTCCCAGGGTGTGGCACAAAAGCAGTGCAGTCAGATAACCAGTAGGAGTCCCTTTATTAGCTCTGACTTTGCCCCCAATGTCCAGGTTACCTTCTGGCTGGAGAAAAATTCTCCCAGGAACAGCCTTTAACTGCAGGGAATTAAGTCCAAAACATGGTCAGCAAAAACTGCAACTATAAATCCAATCAAGCCAAACTGGAGTAATTAGTTTGGCAGCGCAGGAGCAAGAATTCCAGGTACAGCAAAACTCACATGTTTGGGAAGATGCCAGGAAAACAGATAAACAAAGACAACACAGGACAAAGTCATGTTTGCTCCCAGCAGCTGCCTCAGTCAGCATTCAGTTCTTTTAAACTTTCATTCCCAGGTGTGGCTAATGAAGGGAATCAGGGCCCTTTCCTCCTCCCATAAGCCACGTAACCCATGTTGCTCTCTTCTTTGTTCCTCCCTGTGTGCCCTAGGATGAAGAGGGGGTGGGCCTGGGTCTTCCTCTGAACTCCTTCTCCCTTGTTCTACCTCGCTCCTGATCTGCCCAGCCGGCCTTTGCCCTTCCCCAGTTTCCTCCACAGCCAACGGAGCCATACTCCTACTCCCTGTCAGCTGCTCGTCTTCCTCCTCAGATTCAGACTCTGACAGAGGCATAACAATACCACAATACAAAAAAGATGTTGAGATGCTGGAAAGAGTGCAGAGAAGAGCCACAAAAATGATTTTGGGGCTGGTGGATAAAACATACAAAAAACGGTGACATGACAGGAATTGGGTATGTCTAGTATAAAAAGAAGGGCTAGGCATGTCACAATACCACTGTTCCAATATTTGAGGAGCTCCAATAGTCTGAGGAGGTCAAACTATTTTTCAAAGCACCAGAAAGCAAGACAAGAAGCAATGGATGGGAACTGAGCAAACAGAGAAGCAACCTAGAACTATGGAGAAATATCCTAACAGTAAGAATAATCAACCAAGGGCAAACCAACTTGCCTTCAGAAGTTGTGGGTGCTCTATGACTGAGACTTTCAAAAAGAGTGCTGTACAACTATTTATCTGAAATGGTATAGGGTCTCCTGCTTGAGAGGAGGTTGGAGTAGAAGACCTCCAATTATCTGCTACAATGTCCTATCAGTCAATGACAACTTCAGCTTCAACCGCAACAATACAGAGCACACAACAGATACAAACTCAATGTAAACCGCTCCAAACTTGATTGCAGAAAGTACGACTTCAGCAACAGAGTGGTCAATGCCTGGAATGCACTACCTTACTCTGTTGTTACATCCTCTAACCCCCACTCCTTTGACCTTAAATTATCCACTATTGACCTCACCCCATTCCTAAGAGGTCTGTAAGGGGCGTGCATAAGTGCACCATCATGCCTCCTGTCCCTGTCCTTTTGTCCCCATTTATTCGTACCTATTTCCTGTATTCTTACTCATGTTTATACTTATACCTATTATCTTGTAAGCAATTGACAAATCAAATAAATAATAAGTAAGTAAGTAAGTAAATAAATAAATAAATAAATAAATAAATAAATGTCCCTTCCAATTCTATTATTCTATGAGATGATGCCTTGAGAAATTTATGAATCTTTTTTTTTAATTGATTAGCCTCTGAAAGTAAAATTAAATAGGAAATTTGGTCTTGTTATATCGAAAAGTCCCCACCCCATCTTATAGATCAAATAAAGAGAAATTGGGGGGAGGGTAACGAAAATTGATAGAGTGAACATTGAATTTTGTTCATTTTGGGAATGCTAAACAATGGAATTTAGATCATTATCCTGACATTTGCCTGATAAAATGATCCTTCTTTCTCTGCCCTGTGGTTCATACATGTGGCGAAAAAGAAGTAAGGCCATACATATTTTCAGTGCGCAAGAAGTATTTGTGCCTATGTGTATATATGTGTGCACATTTCAAATTAAATATCTCAATCATGAAAACATTAACCTTTTATGATAAACAACTTCTGATAATGATCCTTGAAATTAATGGGGTGTTTCCTTACAATATTACTTTAATGTCTTCAGTTTCATCTTCGGACAAGCCTGTATATTGCCATTAGATGAAATAGCAAACAGCATCTTGAATCTTTTCAAAGTCCTTTTAATGCAGGATTTTGTATTTTATGGACAAAAAAATCCCTATATAACAAAAAAAAACATGCAACGTTCACGCAACAGTAAGGCTTTGAGAATAAAACCCAGTGCATGCAAATATAGTTTGACCCTATCCTTTTCCTGGGATATGATTCAGACATGATGCTGAACCAGGTTTAATGTTGATTTACATGACACGTACGCCCGATGGGCAGTATCTATAAATCAATGCCTGTGACATTTATTTCATAATACACTATAAAGCCTTACAGCTCTGTTGATTGCCTGGCATGGCTTAGTTGGATCAAATGAGCAAATCACAAAGAGAATTGATTTTATTTGCTGCCCGATGGCACTGCAGAATATTTCATTTACTGCAATTGAAACCTTTGGTTGCAAAAAGGAAACTAGCAATAATGTTTATCTATCTATCTATCTATCTATCTATCTATCTATCTATCTATCTATCACCTATCTATCATCTATCATCTATCTATTTATCAGTCTATCTATCTATCTTTCATCTATCATCTACTTATCATCTATCATAATCTATAAATGTATAGATTACGT
The DNA here is from genome assembly GCA_009733165.1 of Naja naja. Classification (NCBI taxonomy): domain Eukaryota; kingdom Metazoa; phylum Chordata; class Lepidosauria; order Squamata; family Elapidae; genus Naja; species Naja naja. The sequence continues at coordinate 64,939,343 of CM019151.1, read as the reverse complement.
TGTATAGATTTGCATCTCTTTCTCTCTTTATAAGTTATGTTTATTTATACCATCCTGAACAAGCAATCCTCAAGATAGACCACAATAGAACCAAACCGGTCCTTTTATATTGCATGCATTTCTATTCTACTATATAAACATAAATGCACACAATATAAAATGACCTTAGTTGATGTATAAGAACTAGAAAACGTGGGAAGAATCTGTTAAAAGGAAAATATATTAAAGCTTTTATTTGACAGAGTTGGGGGAAGCATCTTTCTCACCGTTTTATTTTGTTGTTTTGTTTTTAATTCGGCAGAAGGAATATGCTACATCAGCCAGCTTTGCTAATGACATAAGTAAACTTGGCCTACTCATACAATTACTTCCACATGCCAAAAATGGTTTTCTCCCCTTTCTCCTTGGAAAGACTCCAAAATTTTTTTTTGGTAAGACCTTTCAGTAACCTGGCTATCTGGACTTCAGTTCTAGAATAGTTAGCATTAACCAAATCTGAGAATTATTGGAAATTCCACATTGGTGCATGCTCATTTACACTGTTGGGAGGTTAATTTCTAGCAAATGGTTAGAAATGAGACAGGATAAAATGTGCTTGTTGTTAGGCTCTGGTAGTTACTTCCATTTAAATCATGAGTCTCTAGCTGAACTTCCAAACCTTGAAAAGATTTATTAGGAGTAAACATTTCCAGTACTGCCTGGGTGTGGCCTGACTCAGACACATCATTCATTGTCACCCTGACCCTGGTTTTCCCCACCCCTGGGTGTATCATAATTCATATTCTCCAATGGGACACATCCATAGACAAGAGTCATCAATCATACTCTCCAGTTAGAATTTTGTGCGGCAGAAACTTTGGTCACCTAGTTACTATCTTTGAAAACATTTATGGAATGAAAGTTTTCCACTGTTTCCCCCTCCCTTTCTGTTGGCAACTCTAAAAAGACCAGAGAAATATTTTATGAGTTGACACTTGTCTCCTTTCCTTTCCATCCAATCTTCTGTTCCTGACCCTATTTTTGTTGATGATTATGAAAAAAAATCCAGAGGTTAGTAGAGTTTTTGGTGAGCAGGAAGAGTTTTAGTATTCATTAAAGAGAGTAGGGAACTATGTTAGAACTTATAATCAGACCTTGAGTGTTATGTATGTAGGTTTGAATGTCATTGGTTTAGTTTGAATTGTTCTTGTAAAATGTCAAATAGGATTGGTTTAAATAGTGGAAAACCCTGCACTCTGATTGGCTGGCAACTCTGCTGCTGGCTATAAGAAGCAGCCATAGCCCAGCCAAGTCGGGTCCATTCGAGCTGTAGTCACTTAATAAACTCTTCACTGAAGCTCTTCATCTGACTCTTCATGCAAACTTAACATTGAGTATATAACCACCTGTAATGCTGACATGCTCAACAAATCGTAGCCATGTAAACTAAATTTATTGCACCATCTAACAACTGCAGTAAGTTCAACATTTATTTTCTGAATAAAGATTAGATGTTACCTTAAACAAACATCTATGGCATAATATCGTCGTGCACATGCAATGTATGATGCATGGAATCTTCTTCAAAATGATCACCACATGACAATGGGCTCCAGCATCTGAGAAAGGTGAAATTGCCAGTCTCTAAGAAATAGAGGTCATCGTTCAGTTGATGAAGAATAAAATGCCCAAACCAGATGGTGTTTCTTGAGAAAGATATAAGATGAGTTGCAGAGATCCTATTGAACATCTGTCCAAGCATTTTCTTGTCCTGAACCGAAGATGAGAAATGATCCCCTGGGAACTGAAAGGATGGGACCATTATTATGATATACAGCCTTATAACAAGAGAAGTGGAACATCTCTACAGAAATTTTTTTTAATCTTTATTTAACTTGCAGATTCTTGAATCAGAGTTATCTTCAGACGTGTCAAAATACACCAGACTATCCTATCTTTGAGAAAAAAAAAATATTAATGGACATGTTTTCTTTAAAATTCATTTTCTTGGATATTTTTTTTTTTTTGTTTCATTTATTATTCTTTTATTTAGTTAAGTCAACTTTTAACAATGAAAACTCACTGAATGATTTTCATCTCATCACTCTTTCAACCCAACTTGCCTGATGGGGCTATTTTATCGGGAAGAATATAGAATAAAGAGAGAGAGAATTACACATCACTAAATTACACCACATTGCAAAAAAGTTGTTGAAACTTTGGAAAAATAGAGAAAAGAGCAACTAAGTTGACTAAAGGCCTGGAGATTAAAACACATGAACACTTGCAGGATTTGGGTTTGGCTAGTCTAGAGAAAAAAAGGACATGATAGCAGTAGTAGTATTCCAGGGTTGTCTGCCAGAAAGAAGAGGTCAACTTTTTTCTCACACCAGAAGGAAAGACAAGAAACAATGGATGGAAACTGATCAAGAAAGAAGCTACTTAGAACTAAGGAGAAACTTCCTAATAGTGAGGACAATTAACCAGTGGAATAGCTTTCCTTCAAGTTATATGGTTCTTCATCCCTAGAGATTTTGAAGAATACAGATTGGACAGCCATTTGTCTGAAATGGTGTGGGTTCCTCCGCTTGGGCAGGGCTGAACTAGAAGACCTTCAAGATCCTATTCTGATTCTGATTGATTGAATATAGAATAACAGAATGGGAAGGACCTTAGAACTCTTAGTCCAACTCCTTACTAAGCAGGACACCCTATACCAGTGGTGGCTAACCTTTTTTCCCATGCCAATTCTTGGCGCTTCGGCGCGCAGATGCACTCACATGCCAGCACCCAGAATGCAATCGTGCTGCCCCCCTGCCCCATGCATGCACACGTGACCCCTTCACATGTCATGTGTCTGTGCATCGCGTCTTGCGTGACTCGTCTGTGTGCTGCCGTCTGCACATGCATCGTGATTCCCCATCATGCACCACACATCTGTGTGTGCACATCATCCCCTCGGCGCACACAGTGCATCCCTGTGCATGTGTATGCATCTCCTGCACACACCTCCACCCCCCCTGTGTATACATGCCAGATACCGCCAATCAGCTGTCGGGCAGCACGCATGCGATGCGCGTGAAGAGGCTCTTCCGGTGTCTCACATGCTGGGAAATGGCTCTGTGTGCCACTTTCGGCACCGCGTGGCATAGATTGATCAATACGACCCTATACAATTCCAGACAAATGGCTGTCCAGTCTTTTAAAAACCTCCAGTTTAAAACCCTTGGAGGTATGAAAGTGTGTTTTGAACACCAGGAATATAAAGTTGAAATATAAACAAAACTTTCCCCTGCATTCACAAATAGTTAAGTCTTTAGTTACAATGGCTGGATGGTCAATGGAGACATTATAAGTCAGTAGTGGGTAAGAAGCCAACATTTTTTGTACAGGAAGAAATATCAATGGGTGTAAAGCCAGTTTAGTCTAGTGGGTAAGACACCAGGCTAGAAAGCAGGTGACTGTGAGTTCTAGTCCAGCCTTAGGCAAAAAAATAAAAAAAGCTGCCTAGGTGACTTTGGGCCAATCATTCACACTCAGCCCAACTCACGTCACAGTGTTGTTGTTATGGGAAGCATAAGAGGAAGGAGGAGCATTAGGTACGTTTGCTACTTTGAGTTACTTATAAAAATAATAAAGGCACAATAAAAGCAAATAAATAAATAAATAAACAGCTGCCAGTCATTCTTCCATCGGAGTAGTGCAGTGGCCTAGAGATGGAGCTCTTGCATCACGATCAGGAGGCTGTGAGTTCGATTCTAGGTAGAGGCTGTTATTTCTTTCTCTGGGCACACTGGGAATATATCTGCTGAACAAAACTCCACATCGGCAACAGGAAAGACATCCAGCCATTAAAACACTCGGCTAGCTCCATTCGGTTGCCCAGACTCCACCCTGCAAGGGATTATGGGGTCGTTAAATAAAGATGTAGATCTTTCTTCCATTCTACTGGTAGGTGAAATAGACGCTTTGCCTGGGTTTAAAATATGCCTTCCTTTTTAACAATTAATAGACAATTAGCTACTTCTGTAGTTTCAGTTCCCATGGACATAACTCTCCACTCAGATGGGACTTAGGTATCACCCAAACAAGTAAAACAGGAACTCCTTAAGCAAATTCATAAGAAATCAAATTTAGGATAAATAATGTTTACTGACACAATTTAGGAAGCATTATCCTGACTGGTTATCTTGATTGGACAGGTTTTTAACTTTCTGGAAATGTTTAACTGGGTATAATGGGTTAGTGTGCAATATCTATTTTGATATGTATATAAGGACTTGATGTTTCTAATGGTTAATAGTGTTTACATTTGTTTGCAATGCTTAATTGTTAATTGGGATTAGAAATGGATTGCTTGGCTCCCTTATTCGATCATGTTATCCTTTCTCTTTGCAGTGAGCTGGTATCTTATTGTTGCTTCACTGATTTTGTGAGAACTGCACAGATGGTACTATAAACCAGGAGAAGACATAAGGTTAAAAGTATAATTTAACTTTCTATTTGCTTAAGATATTTTTACCTCTCTGATATTTATAGCATAGGTGTAAAGGTAGCAACTTGGGATTAGATTCTTAACAACCCCATGTTTATTTCAAATTTATTCCAATCAATTTCATTCACCTTAATTTAAACTTGAAGTTTTATAATAAAGTACACTTATTCTATAGCTACATCTATAAATACATATATTTGTCTGTAGTGCATTAATAGAACTCTCTCAGTTTAAATTTATGGAATAAATCCTACTTGTTTAAATTATCTTGGAAACATGTTCATTGGATATACATTCGTGAGTTTTGCTTCTATATCTATGGATTTATTTGTCTACATTATCTCCATCATCTATCTATCATCTATCTATCATCTATCACCTACTATACTTATCCATGCATCCATGCATGCATCCATGCATGCATCCATCCAAGCATACATGCATCCATCCCCCCCTCCCTCCCTCTCTCTCTATCTCTAACTTTATCTGTCTAACTATATATATGCATGTATGTATGTATGTATGTATGTATTATGTATGTATGTATGTATGTATCACTAGAACTAACAATACAAATGTGTGTGTATGTACATATGCATATGCATATACGTACATGTGTGTTTTTGGCAGGGTTTGTGTGTGTGTATGTATCACTAGATCTCACTATTCTCTTATGAAGAAATTCAGAAAAAATCTCAGATACTGGTAAGTTCTAACTTGTCCCATTTATAAAAATTGCAATTTCACGTAAGTAAAAGACCTTGTTGTATATATTTGTCATGTAACTCTTTATAGAAGCAGTTTTTTTAATAAAAAATAATTGTTATGTATGTGGGTTTAAATGTTATTGGTTTATTTTGAACTGTTCTTGTAAAATGTCAAATGGTATTGGTTTAAATAGTGCAGGAAAAACCCTGCACTCCCATTGGCTGGCAACTACGGCTGATGGCTATAAGAAGCAGCCGTAGCCCAGCCAAGTTGGATCCATTCGAGCTGTAGTCATTTAATAAACTCTTCACTGAAGCTCTTCGCGTCTGACTCTTCATGCAAACTTAACACTGGCTAGCGTGAGGATGGGATTGCTGAAGAAGAGACCACCGGAAGGCGACAGAAGGCGAATGGCTGCGCTGAAGAGCCCCCCAGCCCCGTTCAATCCGGCAGAAAACTGGGAATCGTATGCGGATCACTTCCAGATGTACTTGGAAGGAAACAACCTCGCCGATATTCCCGAGAAG
>CM019151.1:64755438-64932634 GCA_009733165.1 Naja naja | reverse complement strand
TTTTGTTTTTAATTCGGCAGAAGGAATATGCTACATCAGCCAGCTTTGCTAATGACATAAGTAAACTTGGCCTACTCATACAATTACTTCCACATGCCAAAAATGGTTTTCTCCCCTTTCTCCTTGGAGAAAGACTCCAAAATGATTTTTTTTGGTAAGACCTTTCAGTAACCTGGCTATCTGGACTTCAGTTCTAGAATAGTTAGCATTAACCAAATCTGAGAATTATTGGAAATTCCACATTGGTGCATGCTCATTTACACTGTTGGGAGGTTAATTTCTAGCAAATGGTTAGAAATGAGACAGGATAAAATGTGCTTGTTGTTAGGGCTCTGGTAGTTACTTCCATTTAAATCATGAGTCTCTAGCTGAACTTCCAAACCTTGAAGAAGATTTATTAGGAGTAAACATTTCCAGTACTGCCTGGGTGTGGCCGACTCTCAGACACATCATTCATTGTCACCCTTGACCCTGGTTTTCCCCCACCCCCTGGGTGTATCATAATTCATATTCTCCAATGGGACACATCCATAGACAAGAGTCATCAATCATACTCTCCAGTTAGAATTTTGTGCGGCAGAAACTTTGGTCACCTAGTTACTATCTTTGAAAACATTTATGGAATGAAAGTTTTCCACTGTTTCCCTCCTTTCTGTTGGCAACTCTAAAAAGACCAGAGAAATATTTTATGAGTTGACACTTGTCTCCTTTCCTTTCCATCCAATCTTCCGTTCCTGACCCTATTTTTGTTGATGATTATGAAAAAAAATCCAGAGGTTAGTAGTGTTTTGGTGAGCAGGAAGAGTTTTAATATTCATTAAAGAGAGTAGGGAACTATGTTAGAACTTATAATCAGACCTTGAGTGTTATGTATGTAGGTTTGAATGTCATTGGTTTAGTTTGAATTGTTCTTGTAAAATGTCAAATAGGATTGGTTTAAATAGTGCGGGAAAACCCTGCACTCTGATTGGCTGGCAACTACGGCTGCTGGCTATAAGAAGCAGCCATAGCCCAGCCAAGTCGGGTCCATTCGAGCTGTAGTCACTTAATAAACTCTTCACTGAAGCTCTTCGCATCTGACTCTTCATGCAAACTTAACATTGAGTATATAACCACCTGTAATGCTGACATGCTCAACAAATCGTAGCCATGTAAACTAAATTTATTGCACCATCTAACAACTGCAGTAAGTTCAACATTTATTTTCTGAATAAAGATTAGATGTTACCTTAAACAAACATCTATGCATAAATACGTACGTGCACATGCAATGTATGATGCATGGAATCTTCTTCAAAATGATCACCACATGACAATGGGCTCCAGCATCTGAGAAAGGTGAAATTGCCAGTCTCTAAGAAATAGAGGTCATCGTTCAGTTGATGAAGAATAAAATGCCCAAACCAGATGGTGTTTCTTGAGAAAGATATAAGATGAGTTGCAGAGATCCTATTGAACATCTGTCCAAGCATTTTCTTGTCCTGAACCGAATTTGAGCAATGATCCCCTGGGAACTGAAAGGATGGGACCATTATTATGATATACAGCCTTATAACAAGAGAAGTGGAACATCTCTACAGAAATTTTTTTTAATCTTTATTTAACTTGCAGATTCTTGAATCAGAGTTATCTTCAGACGTGTCAAAATACACCAGACTATCCTATCTTTGAGAAAAAGGAAAATATTAATGGACATGTTTTCTTTAAAATTCATTTTCTTGGATATTTTTTTTTGTTTTGTTTCATTTATTCTTTTATTTAGTTAAGTCAACTTTTAACAATGAAAACTCACTGAATGATTTTCATCTCATCACTCTTTCAACCCAACTTGCCTGATGGGGCTATTTTATCGGGAAGAATATAGAATAAAGAGAGAGAGAATTACACATCACTAAATTACACCACATTGCAAAAAAAGTTGTTGAAACTTTGGAAAAAATAGAGAGAAGAGCAACTAAGTTGACTAAAGGCCTGGAGATTAAAACACATGAACACTTGCAGGATTTGGGTTTGGCTAGTCTAGAGAAAAGAAGGACATGATAGCAGTAGTATTCCAGTATTTGAGGGTCTGCCACAAAGAAGAGGGGGGTCAACTTATTTCTCATAGCACCAGAAGGAAAGACAAGAAACAATGGATGGAAACTGATCAAGAAGAGAAGCTACTTAGAACTAAGGAGAAACTTCCTAATAGTGAGGACAATTAACCAGTGGAATAGCTTTCCTTCAGAAGTTATGGGTTCTTCATCCCTAGAGATTTTGAAGAATACAGATTGGACAGCCATTTGTCTGAAATGGTGTAGGTTCTCCTGCTTGAGCAGGGGGCTGAACTAGAAGACCTTCAAGATCCCTATTCTGATTGATTGAATATAGAATAACAGAATGGGAAGGACCTTAGAACTCTTTTAGTCCAACTCCTTACTAAGCAGGACACCCTATACCAGTGGTGGCTAACCTTTTTCAGCTCCCATGCCGATAATTGCGCATGCGCTCGCTTGCGTGCACTCACATGCCAGCACCCAGAAGGCAATGCGTGCTGCCCCCCATGCCCCCGTGCATGCACACGTGACCCCCTTCACATGTCATGTGTCTGTGCATGCGTGCGTGACTCTTGTGTGCTGCACGTCTGCACATGCATGTGTGATTCCCCCATCATGCACCACACATCTGTGCGTGTGCACATCATCCCCTCGCGCACAGTGCATCCCTGTGCATGTGTATGCATCTCCTGCACACACCCCTCCACCCCCTGTGTATACATGCCAGATACCCGCAATCAGCTGTCGGGCAGCAGCACGCACGTGCATATGCAGTGAGGCTCTTCCGGGCAATGTCTCACATGCTGGGGGAAATGGCTCTGTGTGCCACTTTCGGCACACGTGGCATAGATTCGTCAATACGGCCCTATACAATTCCAGACAAATGGCTGTCCAGTCTCTTTTTAAAAACCTCCAGTTTAAAAACCCTTGGAGGTATGAAAGTGTGTTTTGAACACCAGGAATATAAAGTTGAAATATAAACAAAACTTTCCCCTGCATTCACAAATAGTTAAGTCTTTAGTTACAATGGCTGGATGGTCAATGGAGACATTATAAGTCAGTAGTGGGTAAGAAGCCAACATTTTTTGTACAGGAAGAAATATCAATGGGTGTAAAGCCAGTTTAGTCTAGTGGGTAAGACACCAGGCTAGAAAGCAGGTGACTGTGAGTTCTAGTCCAGCCTTAGGCAAAAAAATAAAAAAGCTGCCTAGGTGACTTTGGGCCAATCATTCACACTCAGCCCAACTCACGTCACAGGGTTGTTGTTATGGGAAGCATAAGAGGAAGGAGGAGCATTAGTACGTTTGCTACTTTGAGTTACTTATAAAATAATAAAGGCACAATAAAAGCAAATAAATAAATAAATAAACAGCTGCCAGTCATTCTTCCATCGGAGTAGTGCAGTGGCCTAGAGATGGAGCTCTTGCATCACGATCAGGAGGCTGTGAGTTCGATTCTAGGTAGAGGCTGTTATTTCTTTCTCTGGGCACACTGGGAATATATCTGCTGAACAAAACTCCACATCGGCAACAGGAAAGACATCCAGCCATTAAAACACTCGGCTAGCTCCATTCGGTTGCCCAGACTCCACCCTGCAAGGGATTATGGGGTCGTTAAATAAAGATGTAAGTCTTTCTTCCATTCTACTGGTAGGTGAAATAGACGCTTTGCCTGGGTTTAAAATATGCCTTCCTTTTTAACAATTAATAGACAATTAGCTACTTCTGTACTTTCAGTTCCATGGACATAACTCTCCACTCAGATGGGACTTAGGTATCACCCAAACAAGTAAAACAGGAACTCCTTAAGCAAATTCATAAGAAATCAAATTTAGGATAAATAATGTTTACTGACACAATTTAGGAAGCATTATCCTGACTGGTTATTAACTTTCTGGAAATGTTTAACTGGGTATAATGGGTTAGTGTGCAATATCTATTTTTGATATGTATATAAGGACTTGATGTTTCTAATGGTTAATAGTGTTTACATTTGTTTGCAATGCTTAATTGTTAATTGGGATTAGAAATGGATTGCTTGGCTCCCTTATTCGATCATGTTATCCTTTCTCTTTGCAGTGAGCTGGTATCTTATTGTTGCTTCACTGATTTTGTGAGAACTGCACAGATGGTACTATAAACCAGGAGAAGACATAAGGTTAAAAAGTATAATTTAACTTTCTATTTGCTTAAGATATTTTTACCTCCTCTGATATTTATAGCATAGGTGTAAAGGTAGCAACTTGGGATTAGATTCTTAACAACCCCATGTTTATTTCAAATTTATTCCAATCAATTTCATTCACCTTAATTTAAACTTGAAGTTTTATAATAAAGTACACTTATTCTATAGCTACATCTATAAATACATATATTTGTCTGTAGTGCATTAATAGAACTCTCTCAGTTTAAATTTATGGAATAAATCCTACTTGTTTAAATTATCTTGGAAACATGTTCATTGGATATACATTCGTGAGTTTTGCTTCTATATCTATGGATTTATTTGTCTACATTATCTCCATCATCTATCTATCATCTATCTATCATCTATCACCTACTATACTTATCCATGCATCCATGCATGCATCCATGCATGCATCCATCCAAGCATACATGCATCCATCCCCCTCCCTCCTCTCTCTCTATCTCTAACTTTATCTGTCTAACTATATATATGCATGTATGTATGTATGTATGTATGTATGTATGTATGTATGTATCACTAGAACTAACAATACAAATGTGTGTGTATGTATGCATATGCATATCATTACATGTGTGTTTTGGCAGGGTTTGTGTGTGTGTATGTATCACTAGATCTCACTATTCTCTTATGAAGAAATTCAGAAAAAATCTCAGATACTGGTAAGTTCTAACTTGTCCCATTTATAAAAATTGCAATTTCACGTAAGTAAAAGACCTTGTTGTATATATTTGTCATGTAACTCTTTATAGAAGCAGTTTTTAATAATAATAATTGTTATGTATGTGGGTTTAAATGTTATTGGTTTATTTTGAACTGTTCTTGTAAAATGTCAAATGGTATTGGTTTAAATAGTGCAGGAAAAACCCTGCACTCCCATTGGCTGGCAACTACGGCTGATGGCTATAAGAAGCAGCCGTAGCCCAGCCAAGTTGGTCCATTCGAGCTGTAGTCATTTAATAAACTCTTCACTGAAGCTCTTCGCGTCTGACTCTTCATGCAAACTTAACACTGGCGCGAGGATGGGATTGCCCTGAAGAAGAGACAACGGAAGCAAGCAGAAGAGCGAGATGGCTGCGCTGAACACCCCCAGCCCGTTCGATCCGGCGAAAGACTGGGAATCGTATGCGGATCGCTTCCAGATGTACTTGGAAGGAAACGACCTCGCCGATATTCCAGCGGAAGAGGGCGGTATTTCTCATGCACTGCGGTCCGGCAGTCTTCAAGATGGCGAAGGCATTGGCGGGAGCTGCAGAATTGAAGGTAATGGAATGGCCTGATTTGGAAAAGCTTTTAAGAGCCCATTACACCCCACAAGTATCGTGCCTCATTAAGAGACACAAGTTTTACCGTCGGGATCAAGGGAAAGCGAAAATGTTAATGACTTCGTGGCAAGTTTAAGGGACATTGGGGTGCTTGTGACTTTACCAACTTAGAAGAGGCCATGCGTGATCGGTTTGTCCTAGGCCTCAAAGATAAGGTCTTACAAAGCAAACTGTTAATGAAACCTAAGATCACGTTTAAGGAGGCCATAGAAGAAGCTGTTTCAGCGGAAGCCACCAAGTCCTCAGCAGCGGCCATGAAAAAGATTAACAAGGCCTCAAGCCAGGCCTCAAGCCATTCTGATGTGGAAAAATCCACAACAACCCATTGCAAGCAAATAGACTCTGATTCAGATTGCAGTGAGGTGGAGGAAGGAATTTTAGACTCAGAATGGAGAAGAAAAGGAAAGACCCTGGGAAAAAGAGGCAAGAATTTTATTGCAGAGGCTGGGGGGGGCACCCCCGCACTGAATGCAAGTTCTTAGACACCATCTGCCTACGTTGTGAGAAAAGGGGTCACCTAGCCAGAGTCTGCAAATCATCCAGAACTCCACCTAGTAGGAAGAAATTTCCTGAAAAGGATTTTAAGCCCAACAACTTCATTGAAAAGATGGGGCAATTCAGAAGCAAATGGGAAGAATGAAACTCATCAAACAATCACCATTGGTCATTCTTCACCCTTGAGAAGCAGAAAAGTACATGTGAAGGTGTTCATTGAAGGAAGGCCTTGCCAAATGGAAGTGGACTCAGGCTCTTATTTATCTATGGTGTCATGGGACACTATTCACAGGCTACTTCCCAACATTCAGAAGAAACATTTCCAGAAGCAAGCACTGACTCTTAAAGACTACCAAGGGAACAAGATTCCAGTAGTTGGAGCAAGAGATTTCAACGTGCAGTTTAAAGGCCACACCAAGCGTTTGCCCCTGACCATCGTGGACAAGGATCGCCCAAGCTTGCTGGGACTTGAGTGGTTCAAGCCACTAGGCATCGAGGTGACTGGCATCAATCACGTGAGCAACTCTGAATGGGAGGAGGCCTTGAAGTCTGAGTTTCCAGAGGTCTTCAGCGAAGGACTGGGCAAGTATATGGGGACCCCTATCACTTTCAACCTAGATCCCAAGGTGCCCCAATTCGTTTAAAGCCCAGGAGGGTTCCATTTGCTTTAAAGGAAAAAATTGATGCACAATTAGACAAGTTAATTGCTCAAGGGGTTTTAGAGCCCACTGACCACTCCAGATGGGAGACACCCATAGTCACACCAGTCAAGGCTGATGGGTCAGTAAGAATTTGTGGAGACTATAAGGGGACACTGAACCATGCGCTGCAGCAGAGCGCATATCCAGTTCCAGTTGTGCATCATCTGTTACATTCACTTGGCAGGGGTACAGTCTTTGCCAAATTGGACTTGGCCCAGGCATATCAACAACTAACAGTTGATGATGCCACTGCAGAGGCCCAAACCATTGTGACTCATAGAGGTGCCTTCAAATGTAAAGGTTACAATTTGGAGTAAGCGTGGCACCAGGCATCTTTCAAAGCCTTATGGAAAGAATGCTCCAAGGACTGCCAGGGGTAGTGCCTTACTTTGATGATGTGTTAATCTCTGCTGAAAATGACACTCAGCTACAAGAAAGACTCAGAGAAGTCCTTACCAGATTCAGGAAAGCGGGGTTAAAAGTCAAGGAAGAAAAATGCACACTTAAGACTGACAGGGTTGAGTTCCTGGGCTACATGATTGACAAGCATGGCATCCACCCTACTGATGCCAAGGTTAAAGCAATCAAAGAAGCCCCTAAACCTAAATGCAAAACAGATTTGCAAGCCTTCCTTGGACTTATTAACTTTTATCACATGTTCCTACCTCAAAAGGCAACCATTGCTGAACCTTTGCACAGATTACTTGATAAGAAGTCTGTTTGGGTCTGGGGAGGAAGGAACAATCAGCATTTAACAGTATTAAGAGACTAATCACGTCTGATGCTGTACTGATACAGTTCTCTGAGAATTTGCCTGTTGTACTGACTTGTGATGCATCCCCTTTTGGAGTGGGGGTTGAGCCACAGGCTTCCCAGTGGGAGGAAGCCCCTATTGCATTTTACTCTCGCACTTTGACCAAAGCAGAGAGGAATTACAGCCAATTGGACAAAGAGGCATTGGCAGTTGTTGCAGCTGTTAAGAAATTTCATGAATATCTGTATGGCAGAACATTTACCATTGTTACAGATCACAAACCTTTGTTAGGCATTGTGGCAGGAGACAAGCCTACACCTACTATCCTGTCACCAAGAATGCTGAGGTGGACTGAATTTCTTGCAGCTTATTCATACAAACTGATTCACAGGCCTGGCAAGGACATTGGACATGCTGATGCACTGAGTCGTTGCCCACTGCCTTGCCACAAGGAGGACTTTGAACCTGAAACACACACCTTTTTCCTAGAAACTGTTGCCAAGCTTCCAGTTCATGCTGCTGAAATTGCCAGAGAGACTGCCAAAGACACTGTGTTGGCTCCTGTTATAGGCTGGATTAAGAAAGGTTGGCCTCTTCAAGATCTACCTCACCTTGCCCAACCTTTTAAGTCCAGGCAAACTGAATTATCTGTATTAAGAGGATGTATTTTGTGGGGTAACAGGGTGGTTATTCCTGCAAAACTGCAAAGAGAGGTTTTGGAAATGTTACATGAGGGTCATCCTGGTATTGTAAGGATGAAGGGATTGGCCAGGAGTTATGTATGGTGGCCAGGTATTGACAAAATGGTTGAAAACTGGGTTGCATCTTGTCCCAATTGCCAGGTAGTCAGGCCTGCCCCATCTCACGCCCCACACAGGAATGGGAATGTCCTAGGGGCCCATGGTCTAGGATTCACATTGATTTCACAGGTCCTACTAGAGGGCACACTTTTCTTATTATAGTAGATGCATATTCCAAATGGCTAGAGGTGTTTCCCATGACATCCACCACAACTGATGCTGTCATCAAACAGGTCAGAAAACTGTTTGTAACCCATGGGTTACCTGATGTTCTTGTCTCTGACAATGGCCCTCAATTTACATCTAACCTTTTTGAATCCTATCTAGCACAACAGGGTATCAGACATGCCCTTACTGCCCCTGGGCACCCTTCTAACGGCGGGCTGAACGCATGGTACGTTTTACCAATGAGAAGCTTCAGCAACTGGGTCCTGGGGACATCACTGAGAAGGTTGAAAAACTTCTTAGTGTTCAGCACATCACTCCTAGCCCATCTAATAACTTATCCCCAGCAGAGTTGTTGATGGGTAGGAAACTTAGGTCTTCCCTTGACCGCCTTCATCCCACTTATGCACCCAATGCACCACTGGATTCCACTTCCAAAGTTCGTACATTCAGTGTGGGTGATTCTGTTATGCTAAGAACCTTATAGGTGAACCTTTGTGGATTCCTGCTGAGATAACTCAGATCACAGGCCCTCGTTCTTACAGGGTACAAACAGAGGATGGACTCCTCTGGAGCAGGCACATTGATCAACTTAGATCCAGGTTCTCTCAGGAACATCACCCTTGTCTCTCTCTAGTTCCCTCACCTGATGTCAATTCTAGGGGGGAAGGGGAGGAACAGGAGGAAAATCAGCAAGCAAGAATCAACCCCATGTGTAACGAGCCATTATGACAGGAACCATCCCAAAACCTGTCACAATGCCAAAATCCATCCTTAGAAGTGGAAGATTGCACATCACTACCTGACTTGGGTGCTGACATTGGAATGGAGATGGGTTGGGAGGAGAGACCAGATTCTAACAGTCTAACAGGGTCTTCTTTCACAGGAAGTCCCAGCAGGGAAATGTCAGCAGACACATTTCCTCTCTCACTGGGTGAGAATGTTAAAACTTCTGAACCACGAAGGTCTCAACGTGCACGTAAGAGCCCCACCTATTTAAAAGAATACATTAGATAGGTTGGGGTTTGGTATGGACTGAACCTAGTGGGGAGGGGTGTTATGTATGTAGGTTTAAATGTTATTGGTTTATTTTGAACTGTTCTTGTAAAATGTCAAATGGTATTGGTTTAAATAGTGCGGGAAAAACCCTGCACTCCCATTGGCTGGCAACTATGGCTGCTGGCTATAAGAAGCAGCCGTAGCCCAGCCAAGATGGGTCCATTTGAGCTGTAGTCACTTAATAAACTCTTCACTGAAGCTCTTCGCGTCTGACTCTTCATGCAAACTTAACAATAATAATTATGTACTCCTTTTTTAAAAAGACTGTCTGAAAAAAAACCATAGCTGAATGCATCAACTAATGCTGGATAAATTATGCTGGTTGCATTTGGGAAATTATTTATTTATCACAAAAAGGGCCTGCATGTTTACCTCTGTTTTTCAGAGCTCTCTCTCATTTTTTGCAACTTTTTCAGGCAGTGATGCAAAGATGATGCATGAGTTTGAAGAAATAACCTTGAGAAACAGGAAAAAGAACCATGACCAAGACAAGATGACTCTGCTGTCTTCATGCTTATGGTAGGATTAGAACTTCCAGTATCCACATTTCAAACCTAATCCTCTAACCACAACACCACACTAGTTCTCACTTAGTCATACAAGGTAATTAAATAGAAACATTCCCTTTATTGACCCTGCTAGCAATAAAAATCTTTCCAGAAATCCAAGTGTGTTTTGTTTCATGAGTTGCCATCCTTCAGGAGCTTGACCTCAGCCAGACACAAACATGATTGTTTATGGTTACATGTTCACCTGAATTTTCCTACCAGAAGCTTCCAATGAAAGAACTCTTGCAGATACATTCACAAAAAAGATTCCCATCTCTTGTCTCTTCTCGAAAACCAACATGACCAGTCCATGAGCCTCTGAATTCTGAAGGAAGTTCTCATATCCACCCTTTGAATCTGTTTGTCCCTTGACATGAGAGCAATTAACAAGGAGTTAACAGTTCATTATAACCTTATCATAGTGTCAGGTGTGAACAACCAGAATTACATGTGAAGTGTTCAAATTAGCTACTTTATTGTCTGCAGCAATTTTCCCAGACACTTACTCACACACTCTGTCTCTCTGTCTCTCTCCTTCCTTCCTTCCTTCCTTCCTTCCTTCCTTCCTTCCTTCCTTCCTTCCTTCCTTCCTTCCTTCCTCTAATATCTATCAATTATTGATTTATTGATCTATCAATACATCTATTTCTAATTATCTATCTATCTATCTATCTATCTATCTATCTATCTATCTATCTCTAATCTATCTATCTATCTATCTCTATATCTTTCTATCTCTAATATCTATCTTATAATCTATCTAGCTATCATTTATCTAGCTATCATCTAGGTAGGTAGCTAGCTAGCTAGCTATCTTTCCAGATTGGCAATTTGCATCTGGGTGGGACTAGATAATGTTCATTATCATTCAAGAGGAGTTAGATCCTGCCCTGTTGTGCCTAGATAATGATTCCAGACCAGTTTTCCAGTTGACTCCTCTCTCTGGCTCAGTCAGTCTCTCTCCAACACATAGTGTAGGGAGATGTTCAGGCTGAGACCGAGGGAGGGGTCAAATGCATCATCAGTCATGAGTCCCTTCTCACTCACAAGTGATCTAAGTCCAGCCCGACTTGAATTCCTTTATCTACTGCCAAATTGCTCTAACCATTAGTAGATCAGATTCTTATAGAGTGCCTAGGCTTACAAATAAATGTTGACACCTATTTGAACTGCCTGGATCTTCTGGTTTCCCTCGTGCTTAATACATTGATCCCTGAGAACCAGGGGTGGGCTTCAAACATTTTAGCAAAGGGTTCTCTGCCTGGTTGGTATGTGGGTGTGACCATGGTGGCGGTGTGACCATGGTGGGTGTGGCCTAGTCAGCCTCCTTCACCACAATGGGGGGGCATTTTTTTCCCTCCCCAGGCTCCAGAGGCTTTTCTTGAGCCTCCAGGAGAGCGAAAGCAGCCTCCCTGGGCTCTGGAAGCTCTCTGAAAGCCAGAAATGGACCCATTTCCAGCCTTCCTGAACTTCCGGGAGGTCTGGTTTTCATCCTCCTTGAGCCTCCGCATGGGCCCTGCACTTTCATGCATCCGAAATGGGCTGTGTGGGGATTCCTTGGAGGGAAGGGATGGGCAGGACAAGCCAGGAATGGGATTTAGGGGTTCTCCAAACTGCACAGAATCTTAGCTAGGGGCTTTCCCGAACCCCTGCGATCCGCCAGCAGCCCACCCCAGCTTAGAACTCAAATGTCTGATAGCAAATTGTATTAATAATGGCAATTTTACAGACATTCTCACTGTGATAATACTGAAGATAAGGATGATAGTAGGAAAAATAATGTTCATGAACACATTATAACAATGATAATTTTATTCCTGCTCATTATGTCGCCAACAATTTTTACCTTAGGTTCACTCAGTTAGTTTAGCTTCACTACCTATTTCTTCACTGCATGCTATATAAATACCATCATGAACAGATTTAAACTTGAAAGTTACTTAACTTTGGATGAATCATGACCATAGAATAGAGTTATGAAAGTGTTATGTGCTGCAGTAGCATATAAGCACAAGAAAGTGTTCTGAATCTTCAAAGTTCCACTTTTCAGTATGACTTTTAAATTCTCACTTACTCCTGAGATAATATTTCCTTAAAATAATCTGGAAGGGAAAATGAGATATATTTTAGCCCACCTTAAATTCCACCCCCTGCCAAGAGCTTTGCCTGACATTTTGAAATAATTTCTTTCTCTCTTTTTCCTCTTTCCCTTTTTAATATATTTAGTTGTAATGGAAAAAAGTGAACTTTGGTCTTGCCTGGATTTGCAAAAGGATTAATTGTAGTACTTGCAACTTTTACTGAGAGTTCTCAGAATTGTGTTCAATAGACATAACCTACATATTTTAGCCTACATAGGGGGAAGAAAGAGGGGGTAGGTGGGAGAGAGTGAAATAATAGATAGATGGATAGATAAATTAGGGTGGGAAGGATATATATATATATATATATATATATATATATATATATATTCGTAGATTTTCACGGGTAAAGGTATGTAGGTCTTGGTGTATTCGGGTCTTGTCCCGTGTAAGACTGAGAATACCTTGCAGCGAAATCTCATCCGTCATCTTCAGGCTGGTGTCTTCAGCTTCGTTCTCCTGGGAGAAGTGTGTGATCGTGGCTGTTTTTCCCTTTTAAACTCTAGAGTTGGATGTGTTGTTACTTTTTGATTGGTTTGTGGAGTTGATGTATGCAGATTGGATGGCTTTTTCCTGAGACCCTGTGTGGCTGAGGTGCTGGCTGTGTGTCTCTCAGCCTTTTGTGTTGTAACGACCTGGGTAATGGGCTGTGTGATGACCTTCTGAGTTCTATTGTTGTGATGTCCTGGGTGTGGTGCTTACAAACCTCTAAACACAGACCCCACCACCTATCTAGAGAAAACCACCAAATCCAAAATAAAAGCCTCGCCCATCAGTGAAGAGATCCAACAAAGAATCATCCCCAGAGAAAAATCATCTAGATGCCCTAAGCTCTATGGCCTCCCCAAGATACACAAAGAAGGAACACCACTCAGACCCATAGTCAGCTCCATAGGCTCACCTCTACAGAACCTTGCCAAATTTCTCATAAACAACTCCAGCCCTACACAGAATCCATCACCTCACACGTACAAAATTCTTTCCACTTCATAGAAACAATAAAGAAACAAAACCTACAACCCAGTGACCTACTTGTGAGCTTGATGTCATATCCCTCTTCACTCAAGTACCTATTAAAGAAGCCTTGACAGCTATCCAAAACAAATACAACCCCCTAAGCACATCCTAGATCTGACCAACCATTGCCTTTCCAACACGTACTTCATCCACAATGGACAAAGATATAAACAGATAGAAGGAGCACCTATGGGATCACCCTCTCACCGTCATAGCTAACCTATACATGGAACATTTTGAAACCAATGCTCTAGACAAATCCGAATACAAACCCAAACTCTGGCTTAGATATGTAGATGACACTTTTGTAATTTGGCCACAGGAAAGAAAAACTGGACAACTTCCTCACACATCTCAACAGCCTACACCCCAAAATACAATTTACCATGGAAACAGAAACCAACAATCAACTTCGTTCCTGGACGTCCTAATTTACAAAAACCCAGCTCCCTAGGACACACCATCTACCAGAAAAAGACACACACTAACGCTACTTAAATGCACAATCCCATCACCACCCTGCACAGATCAACTCCGTAGCCAAGACCCTCATCTCCAGAACCAACGCCTAGCTGACAAAGACCACTTGAGAACAGAATTACACACCCTCACTAACTATTAATGTCCAATGGATTCCAAAGAAGCACAATCACCAACCTAATCCGAAGGAGACTCCCCAAAAACCAAGACACAGAACAGGACAATGGCATCGCCCTCCTCCCTTACATCAAAGGCACCACAGATAAAATCAGCAAAATTCTCCACAAACACAATATCAGGACAGCCTTTGGCACTGATCAAAAATAGCCAACATCTTAAGAAACCCCAAAGACAAGATCAGCTAGAAAACCAAGGAGTTTATAAAACACCATGCAAAATTTGCCCAGCCACATACATTGGACAAACCAACAGGAGAATAAATGCGCATCGCAGAACACAAGAACGCATGTCAGAAAAGAAAAAAACTTCCTCCCTTTTCCAGCACCTTAAAGCCACAGGACATGAAATTGATTTTGAGGGATCCAAACTTATCTCCAATACTGAACACTTCAACAAGAGAATAATTAGGGAAGCCATCGAAATAGAAACACCCCCATAACATGAATAAGCGGATGATACTTCCCGCCTACCAGACATCTGGAAACTAGCCCTAATCAACAAACGAGTCCCAGCCACAAAAACCAACACGGACCCAAAATAACACATGATGCCACCACCAATCTCCTTCACCAGACTCAAACCCAAGCCCACGCCACAGATGAAAGGCAACCACCATCCAGAAACCAGACCATGGCTGCAACACCAGCTGCTACACCCCCTCCAACCCCAAACTAAGCAAACTGACACACGCTATAAACACATAGCCAGACCTCAAACTGGAGCCAAACCAAGGCCCAGAATGCCACATCACAGCCTTCCACCCAGGATACTACATCACAGAACTCAGGAGATCACAACACAAAACATCAGGAGGTTGCAGCACAGACAACGACCCAGGAGATTACAGCACCACACCCAGGACATCACAACAATAGAACTCAGAAGGTCATCACACAGCCCATTACCCAGGTCGTTACAACACAAAAGGCTGAGAGACACACAGCCAGCACCTCAGCCACACAGGGTCTCAGGAAAAAGCCATCCAATCTGCATACATCAACTCCACAAACCAATCAAAAAGTAACAACACATCCAACTCTAGAGTTTAAAAGGGAAAAACAGCCACGATCACACACTTCTCCCAGGAGAACGAAGCTGAAGACACCAGCCTGAAGATGACGGATGAGATTTCGTCGAAACGTTGCCAAGGTATTCTCAACCTTACACGGGACAAGACCCGAATACACCAAGACCTACATATATATATATATATATATATATATATATATATATATATAGAGAGAGAGAGAGAGAGAGAGAGAGAGAGGTAGAGATAGAGATAGAGATAGAGTTAGAAACAGGCAGACAGGCAGACAGCAGACTGTATAAATA
Source organism: Naja naja (assembly GCA_009733165.1). NCBI lineage: Eukaryota > Metazoa > Chordata > Lepidosauria > Squamata > Elapidae > Naja > Naja naja. Next base: position 64,917,396 of record CM019151.1, on the reverse strand, counting down.
TTATTGGATATATGTTTCATATCTAACTTTTTCTTTAGTTAGGGTTCAGATTTGTAAATCATCAGAATTCTTCCAGTTAGGTTGTGAATTGTTGATACAATGGCATGCATGCATTTTCTCCTGGTTTTGTTGGGATTGTCACAAATCAGGGCGAGTTGTGCAGAAACTTAAGCTGGTTTCTCAGCCTTTGATGGTAGCTGTGAAGTTGATCGCATCACAGTTGTGAAAGTCACTGGGGCACCAGACACCATAACTCATGCTTTCTCAATGAAAGCAGTGCAGAAAGGTCCTCATGTAGAAGATAAAGAACTGACTGCTAGTTCTGACACTGCAGTGGAATGTAGTCTGGATTTCCAGAAGGGAAGGAGTGCATTCCAGAGGAGCAAGATTCAGCAAAATTTAGATAGTTCAGTTGGGAGGAAGAGGGTCAAGGCCGTTCCTCCATAGAAGTTCTCAGAGTCCATCCTTAATGATGCAAGTCATTGTTTTACTTTGGTAAGATTTCTGTCTACAGGAGAGGAACAATATAGAAACTGCTTAGAAGAAACTCTGCTGTCAAGCTTCTGGCAATTGCCCTAATTAAATCATGAACCTCAAACCAAGCTTCAGAGGAATCCAAAAGATCTATTAGGAGCAACATGTTGGCACTAACCTAAATGAAGCCAACTCTGGCATATGCAATTTACAATCACCTGTGACCTTGTTCCCCCCTGGATGTTTTATAAACCAGATTCTCCAATGAAGCATGGGCTAGTTGTTATGTATGTAGGTTTGAATGTTATTGGTTTATTTGAACTGTTCTTGTAAAATGTCAAATGGTATTGGTTTAAATAGTGCGGGAAGAAACCCTGCACTCCCATTGGCTGGCAACTACGGCTGCAGGCTATAAGAGGCAGCCGTAGCCAAGCCAATTTGGGTCCATTTGAGCTGTAGTCACTGAATAAACTCTTTGCTGGAACTCTTCGCGTCTGACTCTTCATGCAGACTTAACACTAGTCATCAATCACATTCTCCAATGAAGGATTTTTGTGGGTAGAAGATCCAGTAGCCTAGCTACAATCTTTGTAAGATAAGCGTGGAGGGTACTTCTGGTTTTAAAGTGCCATACTGCTCCTTCAGATTCTCCCTCCCCTGTTTATGGCAATTCAAAAACAGGCATAGGAATGTTTTATGAATTGACATCTGCATTGTCTTCTTGGGTCTTTGGTTCTGATGGATGCCAACTCTAGAATAAGTTAGGAAGACCAAAGGGGAGAAAACTGCAGAGATATTGGGCCAAGGACTGATGAAGTCCTTGATATATTAGAGAGTTGCTGTGTTGCGGTACCAGAGGATATAGTTCAATCTTAGCTTTTGCTGGGTAGAAGAAAAATAATAAAATCAAGACCCATTCTTTCAGTGGCATTTATTTCCAATTTCTGCTCATTGTTCCAGTCCAAGAGCATGCTTTTCTGGTACAGACCAGAGTTTTTATTTTGTTTTATTTTCAAACACTGCTTCTCACTCCATTTTCATGCTCTAGTACTGAAGTGAGAACTTTATTTCCCCAAGCCTATTGCTGCCTTCTGCCCGAACCGGACCATGTCAAATCAGCATGGAACTGCATTGAGTCCCTCGCAGAGTGCTGAGGTCAGAGGTCTGTGGAAACATACTGAAAAGGAAACATGACTTGTTATGAGAATCATTTAAGGGTTATGTTCATGATTGGGCCATTTGAGAATGTAAACAAGGCTAGAGGTACTGTCAAAAATAGGACAAATGCAGAAAGTCAAGAGAGATTAAAATTCTTCAGATGAATTCTTGATCATGTGGCCCATGAAGACAAAGCTATGTTTCAAGTTGTTGCTGTTTGTTTGTTTGTTTGCTTGCTTTTACAGCAGAATAATTTTGGCATTGTGATGAATGACTGTTTCAGGAACTGATATGCAGTTTGCTTTCATTCATTCATTTGAATGCTTATTTCTTGGCTTATGCTTAGGGGAATATTGTTGCAGCTGGATATACTAATCCTTTCATCCTTTGGATCTGTCTCTTTAGCCCTTAAGAGACAGAAGGCATGTTGTGGCAAGAGGAGATAAACTAATAAATAACATTTGATATATTGCAAGGTAGATAACTTGGTAATGCTACCTAACAGGGTTTTCTTTTACCCCTTCAATGCTTACACAGATAATGCCTTTCTAGTTTCCAAGTACCCAAGGACTTTATCCAATTTGATTTAATTTTCTAATTGGTCTTCTCCAGATTCTTTTTAACTGCAGATCTTATAGAAAGAAACTGAAATACCATCACTAAATGAGATTCCTTTGGTAAAGATGTTATCATTATAACTGCTATTTTAGGATAGTTTTATATTATGTGCTCTATCTATCTATCTATCTATCTATCTATCTATCTATCTTATCTATTTATCCTATCTACCTACCTATCTATCTAATTTAAAACCAACTATATCTCTATATCTAAGATAGATAGATAGATAGATAGATAGATAGATAGATAGATAGATGATGGGTAGGTAAATAGGTAGATAGGATAAATAGATTAGATAAATAGAATATATATATATATATATATATATATATATATATATATATATGTGTGTGTGTGTGTGTTTTCGTAGATTTTCACGGGTAAAGGTATGTAGGTCTTGGTGTATTCGGGTCTTCTCCCGTGTATGATTGAGAATACCTTGGCAACGTTTTGACGAAATCTCATCCGTCATCTTCAGGCTGGTGTCTTCAGCTTCGTTCTCCTGGGAGATCCTACACGGGACAAGACCCGAATACACCAAGACATATATATATATATATATATATATATATATATATATATATATATATATATATTTCTGCAATGAGGAATTTGAGTTAAGGTTTAAATATCTCTTTCCAAATCTCTATTTCTAGGTTCTGGAATATCTGTAACATTAAGGTAACATTTCATCTCAACTAACCAGCTAATCAGAGAAAAGCTTAACACACTTGGAGGAAACGTTGGAATAGAGATTTGGAAAGAGATATTTAAACCTGAACTCAAATTCCTCCTTGCAGAAGTCTAAACTGAAAGCAGAGAAATGTAATAGTTATATTGCTGTTATATCCATCAGTGTCCTTCGGAGTACTGTTTTGGGACTTCTGAGCACAGTAGACTATTATTTTGATTGCTAAATCAATGGGTTTCCTTGTATTCGTGTATGTCTTTCATTTATTAGAAAGTCAGAATCTGTTCTTTAATGTTGGCCTTGGTACCTAATTGTATGTAACCAGCCATAATCCAAATAATCTGTCTATTTGTCTATGGAGATTCTCAGTCATCCAGATCATGGTTGTCCCAATGGTACTTTGGGACAACTATGATCTGAATTATACTGGATCTTGAATTATTCAGAACTGGGCTGTGGAAGTGGTGGATAAGCATGTATGCATGCATCCCCAGTTGCCTGAGCAGTGGTGAGTACATGCGTACATGAACACATTTCATTTGTGTGAGTGGCGCATGTGTGTGCCTGCCACTTGCACAAATGGAGCTGTAAATATGCATGCCTGCCCACCACTCACACGGATTCTTCTCTTACCACCCCCCCACCAAAGCTGGAACAGTTGTGGAACTGTGACCTGGATAATTAAGAATCTCCATAGACAAATAGACAGATTATTTGGATTTGTTTTGTCCCAGCTCTCCAAACACGACAAACTCTCTAAAGTTAATTCAAAGATTCCTTTATTAGGAGCACCAGCAGTCCTGGCCAAAAGATTCTCTCTCAATGCCGGCTAACAAGTCCATGCATCCGGAAGATGAATAATTGTCTGCCACATCTATTCATCTCCACCCCCTGCCTTTTATCCCCAGAGCTAGGGTGGGCTTCACTAGTAGCAATGGCTCTTCCTTCCCAAGAACCAGCCCATAGATTTCTACTGCTCTCCTCTCCTCTTCCTTCTGCACAGCTGCACATCAGGCACTGGACCCAACTGTTCCTCCTCTTCCTCATCAGCCACCTCCAGACCTAGGTGCTGTTGACTCTCCATCTGGGGACTGATGGACCGCCCAGGCTCCACCTACCTACCTCTCTCTACCTCTCTCTCCCTCCCTCCCCCCCTCTCTGCCAGCTTCATTCCCTGTTCCCCCTTGATGCTGATCCTGATTCCCATGCCTCCTCCTCCTCCTCTGAGTTGGCTGCTGGAGGGGGCAATCTGTCTATTTGTATATGTGGATCAACTATTTATAGTATATTTCCATTCCAATTGGTTTAGACGCTTTCCACTGTCCTTCATCATAGGCTGACTATATGGATGCCTTTCATTAATTGAACAGGTTCTTGGGTGGATTGCCTTTATCCCTTTATAGCCTCGATCAATTTTTTATAAAGTGAATCATCCCTCTGAAACTTTACATAACCCTGAGAAGCCCATAGTGGAGACAGACTCTGAGGGAGAGGAGGAACAGCTGACAGGGAGTGGAAGTGTGGCTCCAAAGGTTGTGCAGGAGGCTGGGGAAGGGCAGAGGCTGGCTGGGCAGTCAGAGGAGGACCCAGGCCCATCCCCTCTCCATCCTAGGGCACGCAGGGAGGAGAGAATAAGGGAGAGACATGGTCTACTTGGGAGGAGAGGGCCTTGATCCTCTTCATGGGCTGCAGCTGTGACAACTGAATAAGAGGACAGACATGGGTACAGGGGAGTGCTGGAAACAAAGTGTGGAAATATCTCTAGTTTATTGTTCCCCTCTGAGTTTGGTATCCTTCCCAGTGTGTGTTCTGATATCTGTGAACGTCTTCAAGCCCTTATCTCGCCAGGTTTCTGTTGTTTTTTTACCCTTTATAATTTAAATGGCATTTCCTCCTTCTTGTAGCTGCTTGTGTGGGAGTTTTTTGTCTCCAGTCAAGGATAGCTGGAGCTTGGAAGCGAAGTGAAGGAATAAAAGGGGCTTCACATGTTTTTTTGTGACTGTGTATCCCACCCTGGGTCATCACATTTTGTATCCCACCCTGGGTCATCACAAGCCTCCTACAGCTAATGGATGAGGTTTTTCACAACAGAAGAAAGAGAAAATACTAGAGGTAATGCCCTTAAAAAGAAATTGCTCCATTTAACAGGTCATCTTATGTCCCAAAGGTGCTTCCTTTCAGAAGGCAACTGGACTTCCTTGTTTTGCTAGAAGACATTTCGCTTCTCATCCAAGAAGCTTCTTCAGTTCTGACTGAATGGTGGAAAATGGAATTTTATGTTGCTTGCAGTCATGTGGTTGTTAGCACTCTTTCTGGGAGTCGTTGAGGCCACTTGGTGGTTTAGCTGTGCCCTCAGGGTCACCTGGATCCTGTAGTTCTTTCCACCATTCAGTCAGAACTGAAGAAGCTTTTGGGATGAGAAGTGAAACATCTTCTAGAAAAACAAGGAAGTCCAGTTGCCATTTGAAATAAAGCACTTTTGGGACAACCATGACCTGAGAATCTCAATCCATCCATCAATCAATCAGAATAGAGCTGAAAGGGACCTTGGAGGTCATCTAGTCCAACACCCTGCTCAAGCAGGAGACCCAATACTATTTCAGACAAGTGACTGTCCAGTCTCTTCTTAAAAACCTGCAGCAATGAAATACTCACAACTATAGACATTTAGCTATACACTGAGAATTTCCATAAACAGTCATCTTATGTTTTCTATTCTCTACTGAAGCAAGGTATGTCTATTCTCTCTCTGTTTTTTTAAAGAAAATAATTTTATTTTTGCTGCCAGGAGTTGAAGTCCAATAAAATGCTCCAAGGAGTTTCATTATGAATGAATCATCCAAGTGAATTTCTGAATTCGGGGAAGATGATCAGAACAAATAATGCATAATGTTCCTCCAGACAAAATTTCAGGGAAAATGTAAACAAATCTTCTTGTCTCTTTCAGAATGCAAAAGAACACAAGGTGTTCTTTTTTATTGTTGTTATTGTTGTTTTTAAACCATCCTAGTTGTGCGTAAGATGGCATTTGGAAGTTTATTTTGACAGGGGTGAAGCGCAGGGAAAAAAAGCTATTAAATTTCTAAAACAACTTTTGTAAAGTTAAGCCTTAAATTCTAATGTTTTGAATCATGGAATACTTGATTTGTTTTTTCTTCTTCTCCAGAATGTGTGTGTGTGTGTTTGCAAAAGAACTAGTGCTGAAGCACCCTGACCCCAAACAACCCTTCGTCATTCAAGTGGACGCCAGCAACGTGGCAGTGGGAGCAGTGTTACTCCAAAAGAACAACTAAGGAAGCCTACAGCCTTGTGCCCACATCATCCGAAGCTCACGGACAAAGAGAGGCAATGGGGTGTATGAGAAAAAGAGGCTTTCATGGTAAGGTGGGCACTGCAATCCTGGCGCCACTTGCTGGAAGGAGGCCAGAGACCATTCAAAGTTTGGACTGACCCTAAAAATCTGGAAGCCCTTAGGACCCTGTGAAAACTATCACCCAGGCAGTGCCAGATATGTTAACTCCCAATAAATCCTTTTGAAGTTTTGGAAGTTTGACTCAAGACTCATTATTTAATTGGGGTAACTGCCGGAATCCTAACATATATATCTGCAAGCGACCATGGAGGTCTTCTAGTCCAGCCCCTTGCTCAAGCAGGAGACCCTATACCATTTAAGACAAATGGTTGTCCAATCTCTTCTTAAAAGCCTCCAGTGATGAAGCATCTACAACTTCTGGAGGCTAGCTGTTTCACTGATGTAATGATCATGTTGCTTATTGACAGAGATACCTGTCCTAATTGTTATGGGACAGTAGTCCTTCCCAAGGACCAGGATAGGCAGGTGTTGATGGTATTAAAGGTATCTGTGATAACCCAGGGTGGGATACAAAAGCAACAAAGTCACAGAAACAGGTGAAGTCCTTTTAATTCCTTCAACTTGTCTTCAAAGGTCCAATTATCATGGACTGCAGAAAAAACTCCCCCACAAACAGTTGCGAAAAGGAAGAAAGTCCATTCAAACTCAAAATACATATAAATTATAAATAGGAAAAACAACACAAACCACATTGAAACAATTAATGAGACAAGGCAGGATAAGGGCTTGAAGACATCACAGTTATTGAAATACACACACTGGGAAGGATCCCAGAACTCAGATAAGAACTGAAAGACTAGAATTATTTCACACTTTGTTTCCAGCACTGGGCCATGTGCAGTTTGTCCTTTTAAACAGTCCCCACAGCTGCAGCCCATGAAGGGGATCAAAGACCCCTTCCTTCCCCGTGGACCACGCCATTCATGTCTCTCCCTTATCTGCTCCTCCCTGCATCTTCCTCTGAATGTTCAGCCAGCCTGTACCCTTCCCCAGTTTCCTCCACACCCTCTGGAGCCACACTCCCACTCCCTGTCAGCTGTTCCTCCACTCCCTTAGAGTCAGATTCTAACAGGGGCATGACAGTATCATTGCAAAGCTTCCTTTTGCAATGGACTGAACTGAATTTTTATGGACAGAAATATGGACTGTATTCTATAAAAATAGTAGCAGTTATGTAATAGAAGATACATGTAGGGTTCTGCATAATTATGGATGCTCATTTTTTTGTCTGTCATGTTCTGATTAATCTTCTCTCTGATTTGAAATTGGACAAGAATAGGACAGCTCTTTCTACTCTTCTTCTTCCTAGCATATTCCCGCAGGTGCAGGGTCCGCTTTTCGGATAATTGAACACCACTGTCCACCTTCTTTAGGTTTTCTCCACTGATTTGAAGAGCTGTCTCTTTCTACTCTGTGGGCATTCATTTAACATCAGAACAATTGCTCTACAATGTTTCTCAACCTTGGTTGCTTGAAGATGTGTGGAACTCAACTCCAGGTTTCAAGGCTGAGAAATGCTGGTTTAATGCGTTGTAGGGCAATCCGTATACAAGTCTACCTTCCGTACAGAATGCAACTTAGATCTTGCATGTAGATGCTCCATTTCTATTGCAAAGCAGCATTTCAGAAATGTTGTCCAGGCTTTTTAAACTTTAACACTGTGCAGAATTATCCCTGTGGTCACTGCACAAAGTGAGTGATCATACATCCCCTTGGACCTATTGTTTAAAACACACCTTCCATTCTCAAAGTTGATGCAACAGCTTCAGGGGTCTCCTCAGATCATCAAAGCATGCAAAATGATCCTTTTCCTAGTGTTGTGGCCCACCAGTGGCCAGTGGAGCTGGCAGCAGATTCCGACAGTGAGGAGTTTGGGGAGAACATGGACCAGTCCTGGAGTCTGGGGAAGGCTCTGACGAGTGCTCTGCATCAGAGGCAGTGATGGGGCCAGGGCCATCTGACAGTTATCAGCTGATCTTCAGAGTCAGAAATCAGTGGGGCAGAAGAATAGCTGGAGCCTGTTCCCAGTGTGCACATGCACAGAGCTGCCAGGAGAAGTGAACAGCTAAGGAACAAGGGTCGACTTGGAAGTAAAGCCACTTGGATGGTGAATGGCCCCTCCCATAGGGAGTAAAAGAGGAGTGGGGTTTTGCAGGAGACAATTAGTTCAATTCATTAGGGTGAAGATCTGTTCCTGCATTCTTGCCAAGTATTGTCTGCTACAGTGTGGCATCTGAAAGATATTGGCCTGGCACCTCTCCAAGTCTGATAAAGGTCTGTAATTGTGAAATATCTTGAAAGACTGGTGGCGGGACTTTGCTGGAGAGGAGTTCACTGTAAACTAAATAAAAAGGGGTTTATTGGGATTAGGAGTCGGCTTCGTGCTGTTGGGGAAGCCTAGGTCAGAACAGCTAGGTCCAATCTTGTGGGAGAACACAAAAGTAGTCCTCAACTTCCAATAGTTCATTTAGCGACCATTCAAAGTCACAACAAAAGATAGGGACTTATGACAATTTTTCACCCTTATGACCATTGCAGCATCCCCATGTGGTTTACATTTGGGTGCCTCCCAAAGGTGCTTTTTCAGGAGGCAACTGGACTTTGTTTTTTTTTCTTTGATCCTTCCATTCCCACTGTCCTGTCAGAGCTGAAGAAGCTTCTTGGCTGAGAAGCAAAATGTCTTCAAAGAAAAAAAAACAAGAAAAATGACAACCATGACCTGCATGGCTGAGAATCTCTTCAGATATTTGGATGCTTGTCAGCTGGCTCATGTTTATGACAGTTGCACCATCCCAGGGTGTCACGTGATCCCCTTTGGTGACTTTCTGATGAGCTAAGTCAATGTTCTATCCTAGGCTTCCCCAAAAAGCACTAAGCAGACACTTTGACCTGGCAAAACCAATTTATTGCATTCACATTCATCCAACGGCCTGGCAAACAGTCTTTCAAAGGTATAATTATGAGCTCCGACCTTAACTATCTTGGAAAGCTGACCAGTAAATATTTCCACACACAGTGCTGACAGGGAAGGGCTGGGTTATACAGACAAATCTTCATGATGCTGGAACAAATGAATAAACAAATGAATGAGTGAGTTGTTTCCTGTAAAAGCCCCCTCCCCTTTTGCTCCTCTTTTAATCCTGATGTGAGGGGCCATTCATCATCCACCTGTGGCCTTACTCCCACATCGACCCTGAATTCTTAATTGTTCCTTCCTTTTGGCAGCTCTGTGCATGCGCAGGCTGGGAACCAGTTCCAGAAGCTCCTCTGCCTCACTGCTGTCCGAGCCCGAAGGCAGCTGATGGCTGCCAGCCTGCCCTGGCTTCATCTCTGCCTCTGATGCAGAGCCCTCATCTGAGTCTTCCTCATCCTCCAGGACTGGCCCATGTTCCTCCCCAACCTCCTCGCTACTGTCCAACTCTGCTGACAGCTCCACTAGCCACCAGTGGGCCACAACAGACAATGGGGAAACTAGATTCACTTAAAGTTACAAAATGGAGACAGAACTCATGTAACAAATTTCTCATTTATCAACGTAAATTTTTGGGCTCGTGATGAGGAATGCCCGTCCATATCCAAAGTTCGATCCTTTTGCTTAGTTGCAAAATTAAACCTGCAACAGGAAAGCCCACATTTAGGAATCACCAAAACCTTTATTACATATTGTGGGTCTTTAGCATCTCATTATTCCTACATGCCTGGTTAGGTATCTTTGAGAGCCTCTAATTACTTAAGTGTTGAGATAGACCTATCTATTTTGCTTCAGTCAGCCAAAGTGAACCACTTAGGATCAAATAATCATAAATAGTGTGCAATGCCACCCAAAAACCTGAAAGCCAAAATTGTCTTTCAAATGAGTTTAATTATTTGTAAAGATGTGTTTGGGTTACCAAACAATCTCATTCCTCCTCTCTTTCTTTCCTTTTCTTTAATCTTAGCAACTAATCTAACAAATTGATTCGATACAACCACCAATTAGTTTTCTAGCCAGCCAACTGAATGTTTTTGTGATAAATAAGTTTATTTTCTATTTTTTAAATAAAGAAATATGCAAACACTGTCATGTGTTGTGAATGTTTAGAGATATAATTGGGTAACATGTTCTTTCTTAAAAAATAAAATAAAGAATAAGATGTCTTAGACACAGGACTCAGGAGTTACATTACCAAGATTTACAAGAACAGACAGTTCTTTTTCGTTTAGCAATATTGAATGATGCAGAAAAGCAGGCAAAGAGTATTTTGTCAAATCTGATATTAAGACACATAGCCTGTTTTTTGTTTTCTTTTCTTTTCCAGTCACGTCGATAGAATCAGCACATTTGTCTCTCCTTATTTCAAATGCATTGGAGCCCAGCTGAATAACTTGCAAAATAGCAAGACATTTTTTTTCACATCCTATTCAGAGGTACCCCTTCATGGATTACTGCCTTGAAATGGAGATAGTGACAGATTTTATTTTCCTGGGTTCCAAGATCACCACAGATGGGGATTGCAACCAAGAAATTAAAAGACGTTTGCTCCTGGGGTGGAAAGTTATGGCAAATCTAGACAGCATACTAAAAAGCAGAGACATCACCCTGCCAACAAAAGTGCATATAGTCAAGGCTATGGTTTTCCCAGTTGCAATGTATGGCTGTGAAAGTTAGATCATAAGAAACGCTGAGCGCCAAAGAATTGAGGCCTTTAAACTCTGGGGCTGGAGAAGAGTCCTGCGAGTCCCTTGGACTGCAAGGCGATCAAACTGGTCAGTCCCAGAGGAGATCAACCCTGACTGCTCTTAGAAGGCCAGATCCTGAAGATGAAACTCAAATACTTTGGCCACCTCATGAGAAGGAAGGACTCACTGGAGAAGACCCTAATGCTAGGTGTTAAGTTTGCATGAAGAGACAGACGCGGAGTGCTTCAAGCTCTTTGTTTATTAGTGACTACAGCTCAAAACGGACCCACTTTGGCTGGGCTGCGGCTGCTACTTATAGCCAGCAGCCGCAGTTGCCAGCCAATCAGAGTGCAGGGTTTTCCCGCACTTTTTAAACCAATCATTTCTTACATTTTACAAGAACAGTTCAAACTAAACCTATGACTTTAAACCTGCATACATAACACCCCTCCCCACTAGGTTCAGTCCATACTCAAACCCCAGCCTATCTAATGTATTCCTTTAAATAGGTGGGGCTCTTACTGTATGCGTTGAGACCTACGTGGTTCAGATGTTTTAAGGTTCTTACCTTGTGAGGGAGGAAATGTGTCTGCTGACATTTCCTTACTAGGACTTACAGTAATGGTAGAACCTGTTTGGTTACTACAACCTGGTCTCTCCTCCCAATCCATCTCCAACCCAATGTCAGCACCTAAATCAGGTAGTGATGTGCAATCTTCCATTTGTGAAAATGGTTGTTGGCATTGTGACAGGTTTTGGGATGGTTCCTGTCGTGTTAGCTCATTACACATGGGGTTGATTCTTGCTTGCTGATTACACTCATGATCCTCCCTTCCCCTAGAAGAGGCAGTAGGTATGGGAACCAGAGAGGAGCAAAAGCAATGCTCCTGAGGCAATCTAGATCTTAACTGATCAATGTGCCTGCTCCAGAGGACACCATCCTCCGTTTGTACCCTGTAAGACCTGGGGCCTGTGATTTGGGTTATCTCAGCAGGAATCCATAATGGTTCACCCATAAGGTTCTTAGCATAAACAGAATCACCCACAGTGAATGTGCGAATTTTGCTAGTGGAATCTAGTGGTGCGTTGGGTGCGTAAGTGGGATGAAGGCGGTCAAGGGGAGGCCTGAGTTTCCTACACATCAACAATTCAGCTGGGGACAAATTAGTTGAGGGGTTGGGAGTGATATGCTGAACACTGAGAAGTTTTCAACTCTCTCGGTGATATCCCCTGGACCCAACTGCTGAAGTTTTTCCTTGGTAAATCATACCATACGTTCAGCCCAGCCGTTAGCCGAAGGATGCCCAGGGGCTGTCAGGGCATGTCTGATACCCTGTTGTGCTAGATATGATTCAAAAAAGTTGGATGTAAATTGAGGGCCATTGTCAGAAACAAGCACATCAGGTAACCCGTGAGTTACAAAGCTTTTTAAGCTGTTTGATGACAGCTTCAGTTGTGGTGGATGCCATAGGGATAACCTCTAGCCATTTGGAATATGCATCTACTATAATAAGGAAGGTGTGCCCTCTGGTAGGGCCAGCAAAATCAATGTGAATCCTGGACCATGGGCCCCTAGGACATTCCCATTCCTGTGTGGGGGCGAGAGGTGGGGCAGGCCTGACTACCTGACAGTTGGGACAAGATGCAACCCAGTTTTCAACCATTTTGTCAATACCTGGCCACCATACATAACTCCTGGCCAATCCCTTCATTCTGACAATTCCCGGATGACCCTCATGTAACATTTCCAAAAACTCTTTTTGTAGTTTTGCAGGAATAACCACCCTGTTACCCCACAAAATACATCCTCTTAATACAGATAATTCAGTTTGCCTGGATTTGAAAGGTTGGGCGAGTTGAGGTAGATCTTGAAGTGGCCAACCCTTCTTAATCCAGCCTATAACAGGAGCCAATAAAGTGTCTTTGGCAGTCTCTCTGGCAATTTCAGAAGCATGTACTGGAAGCTTGGCAACAGTTTCTAGGAAAAAGGTATGAGTCTCAGGAACAGGGTCCTCAATGTATGAAGGAAGTGGGCAGCGACTCAAAGCATCTGCATGCCCAATGTCTTTACCAGGTCTGTGGATCAGTTTGTATGAATAAGCAGCAAGAAATTCAATCCATCTCAGCATTCTTGGTGACAGGATCATGGGCGTTGGTTTGTCCCCTGCCACAATACCTAAAAGAGGTTAGTGATCTGTGACAATAGTAAATGTTCTCCCACATAAATACTCATGGAATTTCTTGACAGCTGCTACAATTGCCAAGGCTTCCTTGTCCAGTTGGCTGTAGTTCCTCTCTGATTTAGTCAAGGTGCGAGAGTAAAATGCAATAGGAGCTTCCCTCCCGCTGGGAAGCATATGGCTCAATACCCCCACTCCAAAAGGTGAGGCATCACAAGTCAGAACAACAGGAAGATTCTCAAAGAACTGTATCAGCACAGCATCAGACATGATTTGTCTCTTGATATTGTTAAATGCAGCTTGTTCCTTCCTCCCCAGACCCAAACAGATTTCTTGTCCAGCAACCTATGTAGTGGTTCTGCAATGGTTGCCTTCTGAGGTAGAAACATATGATAAAAGTTAATGAGTCCCAAAAATGCTTGCAGATCTGTTTTGCATTTTGGCCTGGGGGCTTCTTTGATTGCCTGAACCTTTGTTTCTGTGGGGTGGATGCCATGTTTATCAATCATGTAACCCAAGAATTCTACTTTATCTGTTCTAAGTGTGCATTTTTCTTCTTTGACTTTTAACCCCGTTTTTTTGAATCTGGTTAAGACTTCCCTGAGTCTCTCGTGTAACTGAGTGTCACTTTCAGCAGAATTTAAAATGTCATCAAAATAGGGCACCACCCCTGGCAACCCTTGTAACATTCTTTCCATAAGGCTTTGGAAGATGCCTGGTGCCACGCTTACTCCAAACTGCAACCTTTTGCATTTGAAAGCACCTCTATGGGTTACAATGGTTTGGGCTTCAGCAGTGGCATCATCAACTGTTAATTGTTGATATGCCTGTGCCAGGTCCAACTTGGCAAAAACTGTGCCCCCTCCAAGGGAATGTAATAAATGATGCACTACTGGAACTGGATATGCGCTCTGTTGTGGCGCATGGTTCAATGTCCCCTTGTAGTCTCCACAGATTCTCACTGACCCATCAGCCTTGACTGGTGTGACTATGGGTGTCTCCCACCTGGAGTGATCAGTGGGCTCTAAAACCCCTTGGGCTATTAGTTTATCTAATTGTGCATCAATTTTTTCCTTTAAGGCAAATGGGACACTTCTGGGTTTTAAATGGATTGGTTGTACCTTGAGATCTAGGTTAAAGGAGATAGGGGTCCCCAAGTACTTGCCTAATCCGTTGCTGAAGACCTTTGGAAACTCAGACTTGAAGGCCTCTTCCCACTCAGTGTTGCTCACGTGATTGATGCCAGTCACCTCGATGCCCAGCGGGTTGAACCACTCAAGGCCCAGCAGACTTTGCCGGTCCTTGTCCATGATGGTCAGTGGTAGGCGTTTGGTGTGACCCTTGAACTTCACGGTGAATTCTCTTGTTCCAACTACTGGAATCTTGTTCCCTTGGTAGTCTTTAAGAGTCAATGCTTGCTTCTTGAAGTGCTTCTTCTGGATGTTGGGAAGAAGACTGTGAATAGTGTCCCATGACACCATAGATAGGTATGAGCCTGAGTCCACTTCCATTTGGCAAGGCCTTCCTTCAATAAGTACCTTGACATGCACTTTTCTACTTCTTAAGGGTGATGAATGACCAATGGTGACTGTTTGATGAGTTTCATTCTTCCCATTTGCTTCTGTGCTGCGCCCCATTTTCTCACAGAAATTGTTAGGCTTGAATTCTTTGTCTTTGCTTGTAGCAAACTTTCTTCTGTTGGGTGGAGTTCTGGATGATTTGCAGACTCTTGCTAGGTGTCCTCTTTTATCACAACAGAGGCAAATGGTATCTAAAAACTTGCATTCAGTGCGGGGGTGGCTTCCCCCACACCCTCTGCAGTAGAAATCTTGCCTCTTTCTTCCTAGGTCTTTCTTTTTCCTCTCCATTCTGAGTCTGTAAATTCCTTCTTCCACTTCACTACAGTCTGATTCAGAATCTATTTGCTCACAATGAGTTGTTGTGGACTTTTCCACATCAGGATGGCTTGTGGACTTGTTGATTTTCTTCATGGCCGCTGCTGAGGACTTGGTAGCTTCTGCTGAAGAGGCCTCTTCTATTGCTTCCTTCAGCGTGATCTTAGGTCTTAGTAATAACTTGCTCTGAAGCACCTTGTCTTTAAGGCCCAGAACAAATCGATCTCACATGGCCTCTTCTAAATTGTTAAATTCACATGCACCCCCAATGTCTCTTAAACTTGCCACGAAGTCGTTTACGTTTTCGCTTTCCCCTTGATCCTGATGGTAAAACTCGTGTCTCTTAATGAGGCACGATACTTGTGGGGCATAATGGGCTCTTAACAACTTTTCTAAGTCAGGCCATTCCATTACCTTCACGTCTGCAGCTCCCGCCAATGCCTTCGCCATCTTGAAAACTGCCAGACCGCAGTGTGTGAGAAAGACCGCCCTCTTCTGCTTCTCGGAAATGTCGGCGAGATCGTTTCCTTCCAGATACATTTGGAAACGATCTGCATATGACTCCCAGTCTTCTGCCGTCGGATGGAACGGGGCTGGGGGGGTGTTCAGCGCAGCCATCTCTATCTTCTTCTGTTCTGCGTTGCCTTCTTCTTCAGGGAGATCCCACCTTTGTCGCCAGTGTTAAGTTTGCATGAAGACAGACGCGGAGTGCTTCAAGCTCTTTGTTTATTAGTGACTACAGCTCAAAACGGACCCACTTTGGCTGGGCTGTGGCTGCTACTTATAGCCAGCAGCCGCAGTTGCCAGCCAATCAGAGTGCAGGGTTTTCCCACACTTTTTAAACCAATCATTTCTTACATTTTACAAGAACAGTTCAAACTAAACCAATGACTTTAAACCTGCATACATAACACTAGGAACGATTGAGGGCAAAAGAAGAAGTAGGGGACGACAGAGAATGAGGTGGCTGGATGGAGTCACTGAAACAATCGGTGTGAGCTTAAATGGACTCCAGAAGATGGTAGAGGACAGGAAGGCCTGGAGGACTGTTGTCTGTGGGGACACAATGGGTCAGACACGACTTCGCAACTAACAACAAATTTAGAGGTATGGTTAACATAAATCCAGGATATTGTCTGCTTTCTTTCAATCTCCCAATAAAATACAAGTACTCTTCAACTTACAACAGTCTTCAACTTACAATTACAAATTTCCAATTCATTCAAATTTGAAATGATGAATGGTGGTTTTTAATAGCCTTATAAAAACTATGCAGCAGTTCAAAGCATACAGGTAGTCCTGAACTTACAACAGTTCATTTAGTGACCATTTGAAACTACAACAACACTGAGAAATAACAATTTTTCACACTTACGACCTTTGCTGCATTCTCACCATCAAAATCTAGATACTTGGTCACTGACTCATATTTATGGTGGTTGCAGTGTCCCCGAGTCATGTGATCCCCTTTTGCAACCAAAGCAAAGTCAATGGGGAAGCCAGATTCACTCAACAACTGTATTATTAACAGTGATTCACTTAACAATTCTGACAAGAAAGGTCATAACATAGAACAAAAAAATACTTAACAACTGTCTTGCTTAACAACAAAAATTTGCTAAGCTCACTTGAGTTCGTAAGTCAATTACTACTTGTAATCTCCCCTAAGCCTGAAATTCTGGTCTGAATGGGGCTACCAAACATTATTTTCTATTATATAAATTCAGGTGTGGGCTGCTACTGGTTCACACCGGTTCAGGTGAACTGGATGTTAATTTTACATCTGGTTCACCAAACAGTTGCAACAACCAGCTGGCTCTGCCCACACCTCCCCTCCGCTCCCAGGAGTCTCCACATGGCCCATTTTGGATCCCAAGTAAGTGCAGGGCTTGTGCAGAGGCTTGGGGAGGGCTAAAAATGGGCCTCCTGGAGGCTCTGGAAGGCCAGAAATGGGCCCGTTTCTGACCTCCAGAGAGCCTCCGGAGCCCGGGGAGGCCATTTTTGCCCTCCTGGAGGCTTGAGGAAAGACTCCAGAGCCTGGGGAGGCCAAAAATGCCCCCCACCATGGTGCAGGAGGCCAACTAGGCCACTCCCACCATGGCCGTGCCCAACCAGCAACCAGGCAGAGAACCAGTTGCTAAATTTTTTGAAGTCCACCCCTGTATAAAGTATATGATTGGAATCAAAGCTATGGTTTTCCCAGTAGTGATGTAGGGCTGTGAGAGCTGGACCAGAAGGAAGGCTGGGTGGTGAAGAACTGATGCTTTCGAATTGTGGTTCAATTGTGGGAGAAGACTTTTGAGAATCCCTTGGGCTGCAGGAGGATCAAATCAGTTGACCCTAAAGGAAAACATCTATGACTGTTCTTTGGAAACAGTCAAAGCTTTTGGCCACCAAATGAGAAGAGAAAACTCTTTGGAAAAAATCCCGATGTTGTGAAAGATGGAAGGCAAAAGGAGAAGGGGACAGCAGATGAAGAGATGGGAAGATGGTGTCACTGACCCAATGAATTTGGGCAAACTCTGGGGGACTGTGGAGACAGGAAGGCCTGGCCAGGAGGGCCTGGTGTCCATGGGGCCATGAAGAGTCAGAAACAACTTAGCAACTGAACAACAAGAACAAAACTTATATTATATTGTATTGATTATGTGGTGGTATTCACAATATATCTACTGAAAAAAACTCTGCATTGGTGACAGGAAGGGCATCTGGCTGGTAAACACTCAGCTCCATTCAATTGCCCAGACTCCACACTGCAAGGGATTATGGGGTCATTAAAAGAGAATGAATGGATGATGATGAATGAATTATGTCATAGTATATTTATTATATTATATTCGTGTGTGTGTGTGTAGATGTATATATGCATGCGTGTGAATATTGATAAAGGAGAATACACACACACACACTAAGCCTGAAAAATTAAATGGTACATATAGAAAAAATATATATTTAAAGACATGACTTATAATGTTTATAATAGTTACAAACAAACTTATTGGCTATTCTCCTCCTTTAGGATTGGAGGAATGAATGAAATTCATCTACAAGTTCCTGCTTGCTTCCATATTCCTATAATATGGTAAATTTAAGAAAACCCTTTTTTCTGCAATTTTGTACATTTTTGGAGCTGGAATTACATCCAGATGTGGAATAGAATAGAATAGAATAGAATAGAATAGAATAGAATAGAATAACAGAGTTGGAAGGGATCTTGAAGGTCTTCTAGTCCAACCCCCTGCTTAGGCAGGAAATCCTACATTACTTCAGACAAATGGTTGCCCAATCTCTTCTTAAAAACTTCCAGTGATAGAGCATTCACAACTTCTGGAGGCAAGTTGTTCCACTTATTAGTTGTTCTAACTGTCAGGAAATTTCTCCTTAGTTCTAAGTTGCTTCTCTCCTTGATTAATTTCCATCCATGGCTTCTTGTCATGCCTTCATATGCTTTGGAGAATAGCTTGACTCCCTCTTCTTCATGGCAACTCCTGAGATATTGGAACACTGCTATCATGTCTATCCTAGTCCTTCTTTTCATTAAACTAGACATACCCAGCTCCTGGAACTATTCTTTATATGTTTTAGCCTCCAGTCCCCTAATCCTCTTTGTTGCTGTTCTCTGCACTCTTTCTAGAGTCTCAACATCTTTTTTTACATCGTGGTGACCCTCCACCCTTTAGGAATACAGAAATATTCCAAAACCAAAACCCACTTTGACATCAGTGAGGTTGGGCCATCAGGTTTTGCGTTGAGTTTTGCAACCTTCAACTCTGCAGTTGTTTCTAAGCATGAGACCAAATGTCTCCAAAATTGAAATGGAACATTTTAAAGCATTTTAGACTTCAGTTCAAATTGAGATGCCATCCCTGCCTTTCTTCCAATTTTCATGCCTGCCTGCCAGCACCCAGGTGATCATTCCATAGTTGAGTGGAGAAAAGCGGAAATCACAGAACCTGATGGGAATTTTTAAACAAGTTGTAACCTTAGATGAACTGATTTGAAATGTTATGAATAGAAACGTCACAAGCGGGAAGCATCAGCGACATGACATTCTCAATTGCATTAATTTAGTCAAATAACATTTACATACATAATGCAGGCCCAGTGACACGATCAGACGGTGTTGCCTGCTTTCTCGCTGATAGAATAAGGAAGGCAATTTGAAAATCTGCCTGTTGGTAAATTAATTTGTGTCCATTTCACTTTCATTTTTGCAAATTAAATGGAATTAAATGAAAGCGGTAAACGAATTAAGTGGAGGTGAACTGAATTAAAGCAAATTACAGTCTCAACTCAGGAAAAGACATCTTTAATAAAGCAAAATTGAACAGTTATGAAAGATAAGGACATGAATCCACAGTTGATACACTGTATGTTGAGGGCGACCAAGACTTTAATTGGATTTTAAGTGCTGAAGAAGGTCCTTCAGATTGTAATTTGCATCTGTCCTAACATGGAAATAACTTGCCCTAAGATCAAAGAAAACTTAATGATGCAGAAGATAAGCCCTAAGGGTTAGCATCATAGAATCATAGAGATGAAAGTAAACTTCTTTCCAGCTATAATTTAGGCTAATCCTTAGTATAAGATCTACTGACAAATCTATAACAAAGGATGATCCAGTCTTTGTTTGAAGACCTCTCCTGAAGGGAACTACATGATAGTTTGGCCCACTGACTGAGCAGTCAGAAATTCTGCCTAATAATTAGCTTGGACTTAGAACAGAGTTGGAAGGGACCTTGGAGGTCTTCTAGTCCAAGCCCCTGCTTAGGCAGGAAATTCTACACCACTTCAGACAAATGGTTATCCAATCTCTTCTTAAAAACTTCCAGTGTTGGAGCATTTACAACTTCTGGAGGCAAGTTGTTCCACTTATTAGTTGTTCTAACTGTCAGGAAATTTCTCCTTAGTTCTGTATTGCTTCTCTCCTTGATTAGTTTCCATCCATTGCTTCTTGTCCTGCCTTCAGGTGCTTTAGAGAATAGCTTGACTCCCTCTTCTTGGTGGCAACCCCTGAGATATTGGAAGACGGCTATCGTGTCACTCCCTAGTCCTTCTTTTCATCAGACTAGACTTCCTTCTTTAACTGTCTGGTCTATGTTCCACTCTTTCAGGCAATAGAAAATAAGTCTTCTCCTTGTTCTGTGGGACAATCCTTCAGATATTTATATAAAGACTTAGCCCAGATTTAAGAGGCAAGGAGCTTTCTAAAACCGTTGGTCTTTCCTCTTCCTGGCAAGGTTAGTAATCAACTGTGGAATGTTATGTTTGGCCACAAAGTATTAGCTTTCAATGTTTGTCATTCTAGGACTTCTTATTTTTCTTCTTTTTCATTCCCATGGTCTCAAAGATGCTTTTTCAGGAGGCAAGTGGACTTTCTTGTTTATTTTTCTTTGGAAGACATTTCACTTCTCATTCATTCAATGACTCTCTAAAAGGATGCAAATGACCAGCTGTCTGCAAGGAATATAATTCCTTCCATTCCCCACTATCCTGTCAGAGCTGAAGAAGCTTCTTGGATGACTATGTAACCTAAATTATGTATCAGAATGGTCAAACAAATGGCAACTTCAAATCTCAACAAATAAATGCTCTGTCTTACATATTGGCAAAAAAAATCAGAAAATAAAATACAAGCTGAATAGTCAAGACCTTGTTGATGATCCAAACTCTGTCAAGGACCTTGGAGTACTCATCTCTAATGATCTAAGTGCTAGACCCCACTGTAACTACATAGCCAAAAAGGCATTAAGAGTTGTTAACCTAATCCTACGTAGCTTTTTCTCTGGTAATATCACACTACTAACTGGGGCATACAAAACATTTGCTAGACCAATACTCGAATACAGCTCATCAGTCTGGAACCCACATTACATATCTGATATTAACACAGTAGAGAAAGTCCAGAAATATTTCACAAGAAGAGTTCTACACTCCTCTATTCGTTGCAGAATACCTTATGCCACCAGACTTGAAATTCTAAACCTAGAAAACTTAGAACTATGCCGCCTTCAGTCCGATCTAAGTATAGTATATAAAATGTCCTACCTGTCAATGAATACTTCTGCTTCAACTATAACAATACAAGAGCACACAATAGATACAAACTCAAGGTTAACCGCACCAAACTTGATTGCAGGAAATACGACTTCAGCAACAGAGTGGTCAATGTCTGGAATACTCTACCTGACTCTGTGGTTTCTTCCCCAAACCCCAAAAACTTTAACCTTAGACTGTCTACTATTGACCCATTTCCTAAGAGGTCTGTAGGGGTGTGCATAACTGCACCAATGTGCCTACCATCCCTGTCCTATTGTTTCTTTTATTTTTCTTATATGTATTTATTTCATGTATTCATAACTATGTTTATCCTTATATTTATTATCTTGTAAGCGATTGACAAAAATAAATAAATAAATAAATAAATAAATAAATAAATAAATAAGAAGTGAAACACCTTCAAAAGAAAAAAAACAAGAAAGTCCAGTTGCCTCCTGAAAAAGCACCTTTGGGACAACCATGGCCTGGATGACTGAGAATCTCTACAACTTTCATTCCTCTTCTTTCCAAAAAAGTTGTAAACTCCATCCTGTTTTTCCCCCCTACTTGGCTTCAATAAAATATTTGTCATACCTACTATCTATTATCATCCTTCCAGACTAACTCTGCTAGTAGTTCAGAAATTCATTGGCCTACACTACAGTCTATAGATACAGACAGTGATTAGATATTCTACTTATAGAACTGTCTAGGTATAAGCTAGGTGAAACCTGGCTTAATATCAGTAACTGCGAGATGGATCTTGCAGTCTAGTGGACAATCACTTAAATATGAGTCAGCAGCTGCCAGAAAAGCCAATGCAATCCTAAGCTGCATTAATATAGGGATAGAATCAAGAATGTGTGAAGTTCTGGTACCACTTTATAAAGACTTAGTAAGACCGCACTTGGAATATATTTGCAAACATCTATATTGCCTAATCTGTACTTTCTCTTCACAAGACTCCAACCCTCAGAGCTCGTAAGAAGCAAGTCATTTAAAATTTAATGTAATATAATTTCATTTCCTTTAAAATATCTGCCCATATCCCATATGTTTAGACTCTGGGTGGCTTACAAAATCCAGAAACATTAAGTGAAGTGTCTCAGAATTGTGATTAAGCTATAATAAGTGAAACAAAAGAGAGAGGGGGAGGGAGGGAGGGGAGGAACAGAGAGAAAGAGAGAAAAAGTAGAGAAAGAGAAAGAGAGAGAGAAGAAGGGGACAGAGAGAGACAAAGGGAGAGGGGGGGAGGGAGGGAGAGAGAGAGAAAGAGAAAGGAGAGAGAGAGAGATGGCAATTAACAGAAAATATGACGAATTTCTAACTTAGATATTTTTGTTCATCCTAACTGAGATCTATTTAGACATAATTATGCAGATGAATATCATGAACAAAAAAAATCCAGATGTGCAAACACATACACAGACACACAAAGAGACACAGACAGGCAGGCAGGCAGGCAGACACACACAAAAGACCTCAATTTGTTTTCTTTGTCTCATTGTGTCTCCTTTCATTATTGATTTAATCTGATTTGCCTGATCTTACTTTCAAGAAAAGTTAACAAGAATGCATAACATTCAATATTTATTACTCACCTAATCAAATGTTGCACCCTCATGGAATTAGCAAGAGAAATTCAATAACTTCCCCTGTGAGGAGAATTCATTTTGAAATGGATTAGGCCTCTGAATTTCCTTCTATTTATTTTTTCCTATTTTGCCCTGTTTTTATATAAATCATCACCCATATTTCTTACAACAGACTTTAAAAAAACTTCCAAAGTTTGGAAGCCCAAGAAAGAGATTTCTTAATTAATTTATTCTTGCTTTCTTCTAAGTAAGATATGGGGCCTCTTGTAGTTTATATGTCTTCTTACTTCATTTAGCCAAAAGATCGGTATTGTGCATTAAGGGATGAGCATTACATTTGGTTGAACTCCATTAGTAACTCCATTACCTCTATTATTACCTTCATTATGTCCTTTATTAACTCAACTTTTAGTTGCAAACTGCTTAGAGTTATTTAAGAGTCAGGTGCCCTATCAATTAAATAAGTAAGTCCAGCTGGCTAAGTCAAAAGGAGTTCCCAATCAAAGCAGGGATCTTTCCAAGGCGGGGAAAAAACATTCAAATTCTTAAATTCTTCCCAAGCTTCATTTATTTTCATGGTTTTTTTTTATAAGCACAAATGGCATGCCTGGAAAATTCAGCCTTTTCCCATTAGGTAGAAAAAATGAGACAGAAGAGAAGAAGTTGCAAGATAACTTTGTGAGGGCATGAGAACAATTGTAAACTACAATGGATGGGTTGGTTTGTGCATTTCGCTACAGAGCATTTCACCCAGGCTGTCCCTTATTTTATTCCCATCTTGAGGGAATAAAATCAAAATAAAACAAAAACAAAATCTGAAAAAAATATCTACAGACCCTTCACATTAACTCTTTCTCTCGAGACAATACTATAGGGCATGGCAAGCCAAAACTAGACAATGGGACAGTTTTTTCCCCCTCGTGCCATCACTCTGCTGAACACCCAATCCTTACAGTATTGTTTTATGTCTACACATATTTACCCTTGTTATATGGTCTTAGTATTATTATTATCCTTCTCAACCTCTCTACTATCCCCTCTTATTGGTATCATATTATGATTATTACTCTGTTGCTTTGCATGTACTTTTGTTCCAAAAAAAAGAGCTTTTGCACCGAAGACAAATTTCTTGTATGTCTAATCACACTTGGCCGATAAAGTTTTCCTCTTCTCTTCTCTTCTCTTCTCTTCTCTTCTCTTCTCTTCTCTTCTCTTCTCTTCTCTTCTCTGTTCTTCCCTTCTCTTCATTTTCTCCTCTCCTCTCCTTATTCTATTCCATTCCATTCCATTCCACTCCACTCCACTCCACTCCATTCTACTCTACTCTACTTTATGGATTGGTTTGTGCAAACGTCCACCATGGAACAACACTATGTTCATTGGGATCCTGGTTTGTTAATAAATTGTATCCATAGTATGAGTCTAAATAGATCATATTGTTCTACTAAATCTTCTAATATCCTAATGCAAACGAAGTGATCCAGAAAATTGTCTAACCTGATCAAAGAGTCTCTGCACCATATTAATATTATCTTGTTTGGCCTGAATTTTCTTTCCATCATTCTGTTCAGAGATTGAAGGTAGTCCAAGCATAATCCCATACGTTATATAATCATCTGTCTTTCCTTTTCAAATTTAAGGCCAGCCAGATCACATAATGGGCGGGCTTACTCAGCAATATATTATTCTAAAGATGTGCGTACTGTAAGTTAAAAATGTCATTTTAAGCACTGTATAAATATGCTGGAAGCAAGGCTGTATAGTCTAGAGATTGGAATAGATTCACACAAATGCCTATGCCAAAGAAGAATGCATAAATTAGAAAGCACTCCACTAATGCTTCACTCGAGCAAAGTTTTCCTCCAAATCTTATCTAGAAACCATGTAGGAAGAAATAAATCCAAAGGCAGAGACAGGTTTGAGAAAAGGCAGAAGAGTATGAGATCAGCATAAGATATGATGAAAGGAAGGAAGGAAGCAAGAACATTTAAGAGGAAAATGTATTTTTGCTTTATTGACTATGTATCCAACCTGAAGATATTGGCTCATGCAAAGTCTACCAGCATAGGGTCTCTGGCTATCAGAGCCCAGATGAGGTGGTAGGACATGACTGCTTCATCAGTTAATCCATTGCATGGGTGTCAAACTCAGTTTCATTGAGGGCCACATCAGGATTGTGTTTGACCTTGGGGGGGGCAGAGTGGACATGGCTGGAGTGGAATATTTAGCAGTTTAAAAAATGGCTATATTAAAAAGCAATAGTAGAAGACAAGTGATAAGAAATTGGACATTATCATGAACAGCCCTGCCATGTCCTTTGAGGACTAAGGGGTTGTCCCTGAGGACAGATTAGACGTGATATTCAGCAGGTTCTGACCAGTTCTGGAGAACCAGTAGTGGAAATTTTGAGTAGTTTGGAATACCACCTCTGGCTGGCCCCTCCCCCATCTATTCTCCGCCTCCTGAGTCCCAGCTGATTGGCTGGGTCTTCTTTTGTTGCCCTGCACAGGAGAATAGAGCTGGAAAGCAGGTTAGTGGGATGGGGAGGGAATGGGGTTTTGCAGTATCCTTTCCCTGCCACACCCACCAAGGCACTCCCATCAAGCCACACCACACCCACCAAGCCACACCCACAGAGTCAGTAGCAAAAAAAATTCAATCCCACCACTTGGACAGATCTGTGTCCTACAGCTTCTAGGGATTAAATCTACTTCAATTAACGCATGAAATAATTGTCCCAAAGGTGCTGGACTGTTTTTTTCTTGAAGAGGTTTCACTTTTCAACCAAGAAGCTTCTTCAGTTCTGATGAGAAGCAAAACATCTTCAAATAAAAATAAAGTCCAACTGCCTTTTGAAAAAGCACCTCTGGGACAACCATGACCTGGATGACTAAGAATCTCCATAGACATAAACGAGTTATATTTTCTAGTAAGGGTGCTACTAGAATCTGTTTTTAAAAGTTCAGAGAAAGTTCAGAGAAACCAGCTAAAGGAATACCACAATGAAGAATTTCTTAATATTTTTAAAGCTTCTATGTAATTACGGTATGCTATTCTCTTGGTTACCCTAAATATTGATGTAGAGATGTCCAAAAGACTTCCTCTCTTTTCTAATTTCACACCCCAAAATTCTGTTGTTGTTTTTTGCCCAGAAACTGTGGTTATATCCATCTGTTTTAAGGATAAATTTCAGCAAAGTAACTGTGCTATATCTGCATTATCTCCCCAAATCACTGCCACACTGAATCACAAAATGCTAGGATTGATTGATTACCGCTCTTTCCTTTCCTAATCCAATTTCTCAAGGCTTAAAGGTGAGTGCCTGATTAATAAGTGTTAGATTTTCATTTTTAATGAATACCTTTGTGAAAATAGAAAAAAAATGTGGCAAGTAAAAGCCTTTGCAGCTGGCTCAAGTGATAAACTCAGAGAAAAGGTGGTAATAGTAAGTTCCAATTAACATTTGTTTATTCTTGACACAGGTGTTGTCTATCTCTTCAAATAAAAGAATAACAGAATCGGAAAGTGTTATGTATGCAGGTTTAAAGTCATTGGTTTAGTTTGAACTGTTCTTGTAAAATGTAAGAAATGATTGGTTTAAAAAGTGCGGGAAAACCCTGCACTCTGATTGGCCCCCACACCGTCTGCAGTAGAAATCATGCCTCTTTCTTCCTATGTCTATCTTTTTCCTCTCCATTCTGAGTCTGTAAATTCCTTCCTCCACCTCACTACAGTCTGACTCAGAATCTATTTGCTCACAATGAGTTGTTGTGGACTTTTCCACATCAGGATGGCTTGTGGCCTTGTTGATTTTCTTCATGGCTGCTGCTGAGGACTTGGTAGCTTCTGCTGAAGAGGCCTCTTCTATTGCTTCCTTCAGCGTGATCTTAGGTCTTAGTAATAACTTGCTCTGAAGCACCTTGTCTTTAAGGCCCAGAACAAATCGATCGCATGGCCTCTTCTAAATTGTTAAATTCACATGCACCCCAATGTCTCTTAAACTTGCCATGAAGTCTTACGTTTCGCTTTCCCCTTGATCCCGGCGGTAAAACTTCGTGTCTCTTAATGAGGCACGATACTTGTGGGGCGTAATGGCCTCTTAACAACTTTTCTAAGTCAGGCCATTCCATTACCTTCACGTCTGCAGCTCCCACCAATGCCTTCGCCATCTTGAAAACTGCCAGACCGCAGTGCGTGAGAAAGACCGCCCTCTTCTTTGGAAATGTTGGCGAGATCGTTTCCTTCCAGATACATTTGGAAATGATCTGCATACGACTCCCAGTCTTCTGCCGTCGGATCGAACGGGGCTGGAGGGAGTGTTCAGTGCAGCCATCTTGCTCTTCTTCTGTTCCGCATTGCCGTCTTCTTCAGGGGAATCCCATCCTTGTCGCCAGTGTTAAGTTTGCATGAAGAGACAGACGCGGAGTGCTTCAAGCTCTTTGTTTATTAGTGACTACAGCTCAGAACGGACCCACTTTGGCTGGGCTGCGGCTGCTACTTATAGCCAGCAGCCGCAGTTGACAGCCAATCAGAGTGCAAGGTTTTCTCGCACTTTTTAAACCAATCATTTCTTACATTTTACAAGAACAGTTCAAACTAAACCAATGACTTTAAACCTGCATATATAACATCATCATTGTGAAACATTTGTCATTTTTAGTGAATGACATCTGATGTTTTTTTGTGAGCAAAGAGTCCTAGACCAGTAGTGAAGTAGGTAGGCAATTATAGAGCGTTTGTTTGGTGAAACTGAAAGAAAAAAGAGAGCCTTTAATTGCACATTTTATCTGCTAAAATGCTTGACTGGTTTGAATGAGATGGATGTTCAGAAGTTCAGAACTCGCTACCCACCTGGGAGAGTTTACTATGAAATATGGCTGTGTAAACCACACATGGATACAAGTTTTTAGATGTAGATACAACAAAACACTACATTTTTCTCCTTTCACAGGGGATTTGCGGAGTCAGACAGTCAGAAAACATGCTTCACTGGTTTTAAAAAAATTATACAATTCATAGTTCTCTTAGTAAAAAGACTGCCTGAACTAAAAGCAATTTATTGAGGCTATTGCAGAGACAAATGACACCAGCAAACAGAAATCTTCCCATTGTCATGAAATATGTTCATAATAAAAACATCCGTTTCATAATTTTGTTAAGCATTTGAATGGCAATTGGGTGCAAATGTTTCACCTTTTTCTTCAATTGCAAGAGAGATTGATCTCTGTGAATTATTTAGCCAATGATCTTGTTGCCTACTTACCTGGGAACAAGCCACGTTAAACACTTACGACCGCAGGAACACATTTTGCTATCTTAAAATGTCTGGATTTCAATCAAATAAAGACCTTTGATCAAATAGAGACCTTCTAGGTGAATCAGATACATTTTGTGTATGATCTAACTAGGCCTCTATTTAAAAGAGGTTAGTAGATGATAGGAGGCCTTATAAAAGAATGCAATAAAGCAATTTGCCAGTCTTCAAAAGACCAGGATATAGTCATTCTCAATATGGGAGCTTTGAAAAACCTAACTTGGGTGCCACAGTTACTGTTCCTTAAAAGTGCTGTTTTGCAAAACAGTCCAGTCTTGAAAATATTGTTGCTGTTGTTGTTGTTGGTGTTGTTTTCTTTCCTCTTCCTTTCATTGCCATTTCTTTCCTCTTCCCTTCATCTCCTACTCACAAGCATTATTTCTATTGAGATACTCAGACAGCCATGGACTAGATTCACACAATAATTCTCTTCTCCGTCTTTCTGTCTTTATCTTCCTCTCTTATAATGCCTTGGTAAGGCCACACTTGGAATAATGCATTCAGTTTCCATCACCACAATGGAAAAAAGATGTTAAGACTTTAGAAAGAGTGCAGAGAAGAGCAACCAGGATGATTCGGGGACTGGAGACTAAAACATACGAAGAACGGTTGCAGGCGCTGGGCATGGCTAGTCTAGTGAACAGAAGGACCAGAGGAGACATGATAGCAGTGTTCCAATATCTCAGAGCCTGCCACAAAGAAGATGGAGTCAAACTATTCTCCTAAGCACCTGAAGGCAGGACAAGAAGCAATGGATGGAAATTAATCAAGGAAAGAACCAATGTAGAACTAAGGAGAAATTTCCTGACAGTTGGAACAATTAATCAGTGAAACAACTTGCCTCCAGAAGTTATGAATGTTCCAACACTGCAAGTTTTTAAGAAGAAATTGGGCAACCATTTATCTGAAGTGGTGTAGAGTTTCCTGCCTAAGCAGGGGTTGGACTAGAAGACCTCCAAGGTCCCTTCCAACTCTGTTATTCTATTCTATTCTATTCTATTCTATTCTATTCTATTCTATTCTATTCTATTCTATTCTATCCTATCCTATCCTATCTTACCCTACCCTACCCTACCCTACTCTACTCTCAGCATCCTGGGCTTCAGGACCAATAATCTGAGGACAAGAGAAACTTAAGATTTGTTCCACTAAATGCTTAAGTTTATTTTGTGGGAAGGGGGAGACAGTCCTATAGGAGACAGGGAGACATGAAACCATTCTCTGAGCAAATGCTAGTATTCTCCTGGGTATTGTTGTCTCTTAATCTTTAGTTGTTTCATCCTAGGTGAAACATTTTTCTAGCAGTTGAGCATTTAACACCTTAGTTGTTGTTCCCAAATGTCCAGATGTTATTAATTAGAAGAGAGATTTCTTTTTAAAAAAAGGCAGACCATTATTGTAGGAATAGTAATTGGGCTCTGTATATAGAAGCAGCCACACTTTCATGGAGAGTCAGTTCCATGTGGAAAGATGCCAGGGGGAAAACATTCTCTCTCTCTTTTTACTAAGCACATATTCATCTTCCTTGATCATACTGTATCTCAGGATGGCCAACACCCAATACTGCAACTTCATGTTTGATTAACTCCTTTGGTTCTGTTGGAAGAAATGTGCATCTGGGTTCAGTTCCAAGTGGGGAGAAAGACACTGGAAGCATGGAGGCTGTTTGGAAAGATGGTTTAATGGTGGACAGGATCACATGCCTTGAAGCTCTTGGGCGAAGAAAAAGGGAAGAGATGCTCAGAGTCCCTGGATTTTATATCCTCTCTGGCTTTGAACTTCCTGGGGCACAGGAAGAGTATCCTGATTGGTTACTGTCAGAGGTCATAGCTAGCTTTGTAGGGTTGTCTGTGTGCTAAGTTTAGTTGAAACTTGGTGGGTGGTGCAACAAAGGGCAATTAAATGGCTCTGCCTGAAGAGGGTAGATCTTTGTTGTGTAGAATAGTCTGGTCCAGACCTTAATGGCCCATTAACAAAGGTGTGGGGGGGCTGAGTTTCTACCTCTCTGAGTTTCTACTTCTCTTTTAGGGGAAATATTCTGCCTTTTTAATATATCCTAAAATATTTCATTTTTCTAGGAGAGGGATGGGTTTTAACTTCCAATAGTTCCAAGAAACATAAGTAACCAACTTTTATTTTCTAATTATATAGATTAGCTTCATGGGTCTTTTTTTTTTGGCTTAAGAAAATGTCAACAAATTGTCAAACTTAGGACATAAAGTTGGAAGGGACCTTGGAGGTCTTCTAGTCCAACCCCTGCTTTGAGCATGAGACACTATACCATTTCAGACAAATGGTTGTCCAGTCTCTTATTAAAGGTCTCTGGTGATGGAGCACCCACAACTTCTGAAGGCAAACTATTCCATAGGTTGATTGTTCTAACCATCAGGAAATTTCTCCTTAATTCTAGGTTGCTTCTCACCTTAGTTAGTTTCCATCCACTGCTTCTTGTCTTGCCTTTTGGTGCTTTGGAAAATAGTTTGACTCCCTTATTTTTGTAGGAGTCCCTCAAATATTGGAAAACAGCCATCATGTCTTCCCTAGCCCTTCTTTTCACTAGACTAGACATACCCGCTGTATTCTCAGGAGTGTTTTAGGGTAGAGCAAAAAATAAATAAATCAAAATCAGTTTTGGGATGAACATGGATGGGATTAACTTTACCTTTCAATTTTACCTTTTAACTTTACCTTTTCCAATTAGGAAATTCTTCTAAGGCGATATAACTGGCTCATCCTTTGTCTGTTATCTTTTCAGGGCAATATTTGCCCCCAAGATTAGCCTGCCTTATCATCAAACACTATTTAAAATTGCTTTTAACTCCCAGCGGTGCAACATTACAAAAAAATTGTTTTATTGATGCATATTGCATAAGGCTGTTTTAATGGAAGATTTGGACTCCTTCCAGGAAGAATGATACAATTCAATCCCATTCGTAGTATGATAAATGTCATCCTGATGATCCTAATCAAATCACTGGCATCCTTAGTAATGCCTCTGAATTCACTGTGAGTTTAAGACAGTGCTGCTTATGCTGCATATCTTTGCAGCAGCTCTTGATGGTAATATGTTCAATTCAATGTGCAATAACCACTAAGTGACACTTCTCCTCTCCTCATCAGGCTATAAATCTTCCAGAAAAGACATTTCTGGGGCGAGAAAGGATCTCAATCCAAGTTGATCTGCTTCATCTACAGTGAACATCTGTCATTGTTCAGTCGCTAAGTCATGTCTGACTCTTTGTGACTCTGTAGACCATAGTATGTCATCTCCCTCTCCCCTCCTCCATTGTCTCCTGGACTTTGCCTAAATTCATCTTCATTGCATCAGTGACACTCTCTAACAATCTCATCCTCTTCTGGTCTTCTCTCTTTTGGCCTTCCATCTTCCTCAACATCAGAGTCTTCTCCAAGGAGTCTTCTCTTCTCATATGATGATCAAAGTATTTGAGTTTCAGCTTCAGTGTCTGTCCTTCCAGTCAGAGTTGACACTCTCTAACCATCTTATCCCCTGCTGCTCCTCTCTCCTTTCTCAACATTATATTTCCCAACACCAGGGTCTTTTCCAAGAAGTCCTCTCTTCTCATTTAATAGTTAAAGTATTTGAGCTTCAGCTGTCCTTCCAATAAGGGTTGATTTCCTTTAGGATGGACTGATTTGATCTCCTTGCAATCCAAGGCCCTCTCAAGAATCTTCTCCAATATCACAATTCAAAAGCCTCAATTCTTAACCACTCAGCCTTCCTTATGGTCCAGCTCTCACAACCCTACATTACTAATGCATTGTAGAAAAGTAATAAGTCAGCAACTACTTTTTACTGACCGCTATGCCTAACTGGCTAAGTTAGGCATAGTGGCTAAGATGCTGAGCTTGTCGATCAGAAAGGTCGGCAGTTTGGTGGTTCGAATCCCTAGCACCGTGTAATGGAGTGAGCTCCCATTACTTCCCAGCTTCTGCCAACCTAGCAGTTCAAAAGCATGTAAAAATGCAAGTAGAAAAATAGGGACCACTTTGATGGGAAGGTAACAGCATTCCGTGCGCCTTCGGCATTTCGTCATGCTGCCCACATGACCATGGAGATGTCTTCGGACAGCGCACATATGTGCAAGGGGAACCTTTACCTTTATGCCTAACTGGGAGAAAAAAAATAGGCCTAGCTTTATATATAATATGATAATATTCAACATACTAGTCATAATATTTACTTATCTCTTTTAACATATTTTCTTCATTTTGTTTCTCTGCTTCTAACTTCTATTTTTATTATTTAACCATTGGTAAAATAGATGCCATACCATATATTATTCAGTTTGCTCTTTCTCCTTAATTGCCAGTGTTAATCTATTCATTTCCACACATTCTAATATTTTCCTAATCACATTCTCATCTTCACTCTTCCAATTTTGTGCAAATACAATTCTGGCAGCACTAAATATGCATTTTCCTTACTATATTTTTTGGGTAGAATTCCCAATAGAAATACTTCTGGTTAAAAAAATCAATAAGTTGTTTTATCATTTTTTTCCAACCACATATGTATTTTTGTCCAGTATTTTTTTTTTTGCTTTTGTGCAAGTCCACCACATATGATAATACAACCCCGGTATCTGGTGGTGCTTTCAGCATTTAGAAAAATAGGCCTAGCTTTGGGTTATGTGGGATTTGATTTGATTTTTATTTTCCTTTTGTTTTGGGGAAAGTGCAAATTATTATCCCATGAATCAGGACACTGACTCACCTTGCCTTAATTCTCAAAGGCCTCATTATTTTCTTCACAAGTTAACAAAAGGCAGCTGCATAAATCATAAACAATACCAAGCAGCATCACTACAAATGTTTGCTGACACTCTCTAACTGGATCTTAAGAAGAAATACAGGCAAGCAGGCTGAAATTTGTTACAGCTTTTGGAGAGGTGGGAAAAAAACCCCACCTGATTATGATTATTTTGCTAGGTCACCAGCAATAGCAAATACTCATGAATCACAATTAATTTATCATGAGCATAAGTACCCTTCATGTCTCTAAGTCTCTGCGTGTGTGCAAGCCTCTGTGTGTGTGTGTGTGTGTGTGTGTGTGTTGTATATCTCTGTGTGTAGATATAGATATAGATGATATAGATATATGTAGATGTAGATATATAGATATAAATAGACATATATAGATAGTTATAGAACAGGGGTCTTCAAACTTGGCAGCTTTAAGACTTGTGGACTTAAACTCGCAGAATTCCTCCGCTAGTCATGTTAGCTCAGGAATTCTGGGGGTTGGAGTCCACAAGTCTTAAGCTTGCCAAGTTTGAAGACCCTTGAGATAGATAGATAGATAGATAGATAGATAGATAGATAGATAGATAGATGATAGATAGATAGATAGATGATAGATAGATAAATGATAGATGAGATAGAGATGATAGATAGATAGATAGATAGATAGATAGATAGATAGATAGATAGATGATAGATAGATGATACATAGATGAGATAGATAGAGGTAGAGATGAGATAGATCGATATAGATTAGAGATAGAGAGATAGAGATACTTACTTTAAAAAAAGAACAATACTAAGCCAAACGAACATAGGAGAAAAAGGAAGAGAAAAAGAGAAATGAAAGAAAAACTTAAATTGCCAAAAAGCATAGCAGAAAAAAGAGAAAAATATAAAGAAGTGTCTTCTAATCTTTTTTTATAGCAGTTATCAGTACAATTATGCATTTGGCTTTTTCTCTAAAATTACAAAAAATTCTTGAATTCTCTTGTTCCATTACAGAGCTATAAATAACAATGCAATGACAACACATAAAACAATGTTCCATGACATTTTCCCCAACAGCTAATCTATTAGTTCTAAGAGGGGGAAGCTGTTTTCAATTGAATGTTTATTTTTAACTTTCTCCGAATCTCAGCATATATTTGAACCTCAGATTTTTTGCATGTCCACTAAACATGATAAAATGACCCTTTTTTTTTTGTTCACATTTCCAATTTAAATTGGTCTGGTCCATGACCCTAATAAAAATTGATTGATTGATTGAACTTAATTTTTAAGTATATTTATACATTCTAGAGAGTTTTTCTGCCGCTATATTCCACACCTGCATCATTTTATAAAACATTCTCTTTAAGGTGATAATGTAATGTTTATTTTACTCCTTTCAACCACATATTTTCCTATTGTTCCATCTGACAAGTATATACAATATGTCAAGGGATGGGATATTGGAATGATCCAGATGTGAGAAGAGAATATTTCTGAGAATCTCAAGAAGTAGAAGCCCTAAGCTAACTCTGTACTTCAGAGCTAAGCTGGATCAGTTTTCGTTAGGAGGGACCTTCTTCTGAATACTAGGGAAGTAATAATAGTCTCAGAAGTTGAAAGAAGCATCATTGTACCTTCTTAGAAAGCCACTGTTTGGTTCCTAAAGTTTTCTCAAAACTTGCCATCTGTTATGTCTGCAGGTTTGAATGTCATTGGTTAAGTTTGAACTGTTCTTGTAAAATGTCAGAAATGATTGGTTTAAAAAGTGCGGGAAAACCCTGCACTCTGATTGGCTGGCAACTGCAGCTGCTGGCTATAAGTAGCAGCCACAGACCAGCCAAGTTGGGTCTGTTATGAGCTGTAGTCACTAATAAGCTCTTCACTGAAGCACTCGCGCTGACTCTTCATGCAAATCTAACACTGGTGACGGTGGGATCCTTCCTGAAGAGAAGACAACGCGGAGAACAAGCTGAGAGATGGCTGCGCTGAACACCCCCAGCCCCGTTCGATCCGATGGCAGAAGACTGGGACTCCTTTGCAGATCGTTTCCAAATGTATTTGGAGGGAAACGATCTCGCCGACATTTCCAGAAGCAGAAGAGGGCGTCTTTTTCACCCACTGCGGTCCAGCCTTTTCAAGATGGCGAAGGCATTGGCGGCAGCTGCAGACGTGAAGGTAATGGACTGGCCCGATTTAGAAAAGTTATTAAGAGCCCATTACGCCACAAGTATCGTGCCTCATTAAGAGACACGAATTCTACCGTCGGGATCAAGGGGAAAGCGAAAACGTTAATGACTTCGTGGCAAGTTTAAGGGACATTGGGGGTGCATGTGAATTTATCAACTTAGAAGAGGCCATGCGTGATCGATTTGTTCTAGGCCTAAAAGACAAGGTTTTGCAGAGCAAATTATTAATGAAACCTAAGATCACGCTTAAGGAGGCCATAGAAGAAGCTTCTTCAGCGAAGCTACCAAGTCCTCAGCAGCAGCCATGAAGAAAATTAACAAGGCAAGCCATCCTGATGTGGAAAAATCCACAACAACCCATTGCAAGCAAATAGATTCTGATTCAGACTGTAGTGAGGTGGAGGAAGGAATTTATAGACTCAGAATGGAGAAGAAAAGGAAAGACCTTGGAAGAAAGAGGCAAGACTTTTATTGCAGAGGTTGTGGGGGCACCCCGCACTGAATGCAAGTTTTTGATACCATCTGTCTCCGTTGTGAAAAAGAGGTCACCTAGCAAGAGTCTGCAAATCATCCAGAACTCCACCAAGCAGAAAGAAGTTTCCTGACAAAGATTTCAAGCCTAACAACTTCAGTGAGAAAATGGGGCAATACAGAAGCAAATGGGAAGAATGAAACTCATCAAACAGTCACATTGGTCATTCTTCACCCTTAAGAAGCAGAAAAGTACATGTGAAGGTACTAATTGAAGGAAGGCCTTGCCAAATGGAAGTGGACTCAGGCTCCTATTTATCTATGGTGTCATGGGACACTATTCACAGGCTACTTCCCAACATTCAGAAGAAGCATTTCAGAAGCAAGCACTGACTCTTAAAGACTACCAAGGGAACAAGATTCCAGTAGTTGGAACAAGAGAATTCAACGTGAAGTTCAAAGGCCACACCAAACGTTTGCCCCTGACCATCGTGGACAAGGACGCCCAAGCTTGCTGGGACTTGAGTGGTTCAATCCACTAGGCATCGAGGTGACTGGCATCAATCACATGAGCAACACTGAATGGGAGGAGGCCCTGAAGTCTGAGTTTCCAGAGGTCTTCAGCGACGGATTGGGCAAGTATATGGGGACCCCTATCACTTTCAACCTAGATCCCAAGGTGCCCCCAATTTGCTTAAAGCCCAGAAGGGTCCCATTTGCCTTAAAGGAAAAAATTGATGCACAATTAGATAAACTAATAGCTCAAGGAGTTTTAGAGCCCACTGACCACTCCAGATGGGAGACACCCATAGTCACACCAGTCAAGACTGATGGGTCAGTGAGAATCTGTGGGGACTATAAGGGGACATTGAACCATGCACTTCAACAGAGCGCATATCCAGTTCCAGTGGTGCATCATTTATTACATTCACTTGGCAGGGGTACAGTCTTTGCCAAATTGGATCTGGCCCAGGCATATCAACAACTAACAGTTGATGATGCCACTGCAGAAGCCCAAACCATTGTGACTCATAGAGGTGCCTTCAAATGTAAAAGGTTACAGTTTGTATTAAGCGTGGCAACAGGCATTTTCCAAAGCTTTATGGAAAGGATGTTCCAAGGACTGCCAGGGGTAGTGCCTTACTTTGATGATGTGTTAATCTCTGCTGAAAATGACACTCAGTTACAAGAGAGACTCAGAGAAGTCCTTACCAGATTCCAGAAAGCGGGGTTAAAAGTCAAGGAAGAAAAGTGCACTCTTAGAACTTGGGCTATATGATTGACAAGCATGGCATCCACCCTACAGATGCCAAGGTTCAAGCAATCAAAGAAGCCCCTAGACCAAAATGCAAAACAGATTTGCAAGCCTTCGTTGGACTTATTAACTTTTACCACATGTTCCTACCTCAGAAGGCAACCTTTGCAGAACCATTACACAGATTGCTTGACAAAAAGTCTGTTTGGGTCTGGGGCAGGAAAGAACAATCAGCATTTAACAGTATTAAAAGACTAATCACGTCTGATGCTGTACTCATACAGTTCTCTGAGAATTTACCTGTTGTACTGACTTGTGATGCATCCCCTTTGGAGTGGGGGGGCTTGAGCCACAGGCTTCCCAGTGGGAGGGAAGTCCCTATTGCATTTTACTCTCGCACCTTGACCAAAGCAGAGAGGAATTACAGCCAATTGGACAAGGAAGCATTGGCAATTGTTGCAGCTATCAAGAAATTTCATGAGTATTTATATGGGAGAACATTTACCATTGTTACAGATCACAAACCTTTGTTAGGCATTGTGGCAGGAGATAAACCTACACCTACTATCCTGTCACCAAGAATGCTGAGGTGGATTGAATTTCTTGCAGCTTATTCATACAAACTGATTCACAGCCCTGGCAAGGACATTGGACATGCTGATCCACTGAGTCATTGCCCACTTCCTTGCCACAAGGAGGACTTTGAACCTGAAACACACACCTTTTTCCTAGAAACTGTTGCCAAGCTTCCAGTGCATGCTGCTGAAATTGCCAGAGAGACTGCCAAAGACACTGTATTGGCTCCTATTATAGGCTGGATTAAGAAAGGTTGGCCTCTTCAAGATCTACCTCACCTTGCTCAACCTTTTAAATCCAGGCAAACTGAATTATCTGTATTAAGAGGACTGCAAAGGGAGGTTTTGGAAATGCTACATGGGGTATATCCTGTAAGGATGAAGGGATTGGCCAGGAGTTATGTATGGTGGCCAGGTTGTAAACTGGGTTGCATCTTGTCCCAACTGCCCTCGCCCCCAAACAGGAATGGGAATGTCCTAGGGGCCCATGGTCTAGGATTCACATTGATTTCGCTGGCCCTACCAGAGGGCACACCTTCCTTATTATAGTAGATGCATATTCCAAATGGCTGGAGGTAATCCCTATGGCATCCACCACAACTGATGCTGTCATCAAGCAGCTTAAAGCTTTTGTAACCCACGGGTTACCTGATGTTCTTGTCTCTGACATGGCCCTCAATTTACATCCAACCATTTTGAATCCTATCTAGCACAACTGGGTATCAGACATGCCCTGACAGCCCCTGGGCACCTTTTGGCTAATGGCCGGGCTGAATGCTTTTACCAAGCAAAAGCTTCAGCAATTGGGTCCTGGGGACATCACTGAGAAAGTTGAAAAACTTCTTAGTGTTCAGCACATCACTCCTAACCCATCAACTAACTTATCCCCAGCAGAGTTGTTGATGAGTAGGAAACTTAGGTCTTCCTTTGACCGCCTTCATCCCACTTACGCACCCAATGCACCACTCGATTCCACTAGCAAAGTTCACACGTTCAGTATGGGTGATTCTGTTTATGCTAAGAACCTCATGGGTGAGCCTTCATGGATTCCTGCTGAAATAACTCAAATCACAGGCCCTCATTCTTACAGGGTACAAACAGAGGATGGAGTCCTCTGGAGCAGGCACATTGATCAGCTTAGATCCAGGTTACCTCAGGAACATCGCAATTGTTCCTCTCTAGTTCCCATACCTAATGCTTTTCTAGGGGAGGGGAGGAACATAAGGATAATCAGCAAACAAGAATCAACCCCATGTGTAACGAGCCATTATGACAGGAACCATCCCAAAACCTGTCACAATGCCAAAATCCATCCTTACAAGTGGAAGATTGCCCATCACTACCTGACTTGGGTGCTGACATTGGGCTGGAGATGAGTTGGGAGGAGAGACCAGATTGTAACAATCAAACAGGGTCTTTTTTCACAGGAAGTCCAACTAAGGAAATGTCAACAGACACATTTCCCCTCTCACTGGATGAGAACGTTAAAACTTCTGAACCAACGTACACGTAAGAGCCCCACCTATTTAAAAGAATACATTAGATAGGTTGGGGTTTGAGTATGGACTGAACCTAGTGGGGAGGGGTGTTATGTATGCAGGTTTGAATGTCATTGGTTAAGTTTGAACTGTTCTTGTAAAATGTCAAAAATGATTGATTTAAAAAGTGCGGGAAAATCTTGCACTCTGATTGGCTGGCAACTGCGGCTGCTGGCTATAAGTAGCAGCCACAGACCAGCCAAGTCGGGTCTGTTATGAGCTGTAGTCACTAATAAGCTCTTCACTGAAGCACTTCGCGTCTGACTCTTCATGCAAATCTAAGACCATCCAATTGCAGTTCTTAATGTGATAAAAGAGAGTTGCTTTGATGTAAATGTGAAGGTACCAGGATAGAAAACTGGGAGACTGTGAGTTATGGTTCAGCCTTAGATACAAAACCAGCTGGATGACTTTGGGCAAGCCTGCAACGTTAAACACCTTCTGCGGGGAAGAAAAAAAGACAGACAGACAGACAGACAAGAAAACTACAGGAAATCAGTCGAGAGTCAACTGTGAGCTGAAGAAACCCACATATTGAGAAAAAGTGGAAAATGATAAAACATAAGGAATGTAAATGTATAAAGTATACTTAATTGAAATCTTTAGGCTGAATCTTCAATAGATTAAAAGGAAAATGAAAAACTAGCCTTGGCTTCCTGCATAGAGAAGAGATCAAACAAGCTCTATAACTCTTTTTTTTTTCAAATTTATATTAAATATTGCTTTGGGAAAGAATCTGTGGGCCACCCAGCTTGCCACCACTCCCCTAAGAGTTTTAATCAATCATATTAAAATATTATTTCATTTCATTGCTGCAAAGTTGGATACTCTCTCCTGAGCATCCAATGCAGACTAAAACATATCAGTAATAGGCCTCTTGGGCAGTGGTGGGATTCAGCCAGTTCACACCACTTCGGGAGAACTGGTTGTTAGCTTTCTGAGCAGTTTGGTGAATTGGTTGTTGGAAGAAATCATTAGGGCAGAGAACCAGTTGTTAAATTATTTGAATCCCACCACTGCTCTTGGGTGCAATCCCAAAGCAACTGGGTACACCACTTGAATAACATTGGCATTGACAAATTCACCATCAGTCAATCACAATAGGCAACTTTTATCAGAACAGCTTACATCCTATGATGATATCTATAATGACATCAAATATCCAAAACTGCTTATTTCCGATCCTTGGGAAGGACCCAATAAGTAGACAAAAGACAAATATACCAAATCCAGTCTGAACATCTGGCTGATGTGCAACGAACCTTAATAATAATAAAGCTTGGGAAAAGTAGTCTATTCTTTATATGTTTCTCTGTCTGTCTCTCTATTTATCTGAATTTTAGTGTGAAATACACTCCTGCAAATAAAGTGTATCTTGGTTTGCTCTGATTTATCCCAGGTACTCACCCTCTAACTATAATAAATAAGTCTAAATTTAACAAATAGCTCTAAATTATTTTTATCTTATCTTTTATCTTTCTATCTTGGCTACAAAGTTCCATTTCTACTCATTGCTATTCCCAAAGAATCACATTAACCAATAATATTATGTCTTAAGACCCTCAAAGAATAAAACTTTCTCATTATGAACAGTACAGACAACTAATATGCTATTTATATACATACACACATACACATGTGTATACATATGTACAGACTGTCAGGGTTCCAAGTAATAGATCCATATTAAGATGCAGGTGGATTTCTCCAAGAATAGCTTTATTGGCAATATCGTATTGGCACAGATCTGGTGAAAACGGACTGTGAATACTTCTGTGGTTTTCACCTAATTAAAAGCAAAAGTTTGTCACTTTCTCAAAACAAGCAGTCACATGTTCCAATCACAGTGCGGTTTGGTTGCTGGGTAACATCACTCCACCTTCCTCTGACCAGGTGTGAGAATGTCCTTGGTTCCCAAGAGAATATATTTTGTTTTGGCTACAGAATCCCAACTATATCAAATCCCCATTCCCTATCGCTCAGCTCCAGTGTGGCAACACTGAACATTCAGTCAGCTCAGCTTCAGGGCTCACACACATATACATGTGTGTGTGTGTGTGTGTGTGTGTGTGTTATGCAATGGTGGTGAATATCTATAGCTTGGATGTAGGATGAAGATGGAGGTTTGTTCTCTGAGTTCGTGGGTTGGTTTCCGAACATTTTGTTACCAGGCGAGGTAACATCTTTAACAGTGTTTAGGAAATGTCTGTGTCTGTGTTTTTCTGCTTATAAAAAATTTGTGTGGTCAGTAGGTCTTGTGATGGGTCAGGTGTGGGTGTGTCAAGTGAAGGTCTTGTGATGAGGGAGCCAATTGCCACAATCCCAAATCCCTAATCTCTACGCACTCTGACATTGAACAACACCAATTTTATTGGCGCAATACAAGAATCATCAGTCAAGCTACCACCTGCCATACACAGGAGTTTATCGAAGCCTGGCACTCCACAAGCAATTCCATCAATAGACATATCGACTACAACCAGCTTACAAATTAAAATCAACCACACAGCCAATCAGCGAGGGCATAGACCCTCAACCAACCCACACATCCCCTCCCAACCAGCACTACATCTCTCAGTGACCCTCACCTGGCATGACATCCCCATCACAAGACCCATCACAAGGCCTACCAGTCACACAAAGCAGAAAAACACAGACACTATCAGCCCCTAAACTCCATCAAAGATGTTACCTAGACATACATAGCAATTGTGTCCATTGAAACCAAAGCCAGAGAGGTTTGCATAGGCAAGATTAAATCTTCCCTCTGTCCCGCTTGAAATCTAAGGAGTTTGTATCTTAGTTGGTTTATGTTGTGAATGAACCAGGGATGGGATTCAGCCAGTTTGGACTGGTTTGAGTGAACTGGTAGTTCTGATGATTAGTTGGCCCCACCCACCTGGCCTGCCCTAGTCTGTCCTATATTTCCATGTTTTGCAGCCCAGCTGATTCACATGGCATAGCATATTGCTGTGCATCAGCTGTTTTACTCACTGGGGCTGCAACAGAAGGTAAGTTTTAGAACTGAAAATGGGCAGTTTTGAAACACTCCCTGTGTGCACACGCATGCACAAAGCATGCACTCACTGAACCGGTTGTTACACCGGTTGAATCCCACCACTGGAATGAACCTTTTTGTGTCTGTGTGATCCCAATTCACATGTGTTCATTGGAATCCAGTCCAAAAAAGCTGGTCGAGAGAGAATTGAATAACAAAGAAAAAAACAGCTGGACAATTTGCTTTAAAAGGATTTTCAGGGATTTACTGTAAGGCCTATTTACTTTAGCAGAAGTCCAGACATAAATATACATATGATAGATGAAGTTGCAGACATAAGAGATTGCAGATCAATCTGTCTGTCTATCAAGCCATCTATCTATTTACGGTATCTATGAATCACTCTATGGAGAGCAAGTTAAAAGGAAACTTAGACTAATCCACACATTTTAAGACAAACCAGTTTGCATTCTCAAAATGCTAAAGGATGTGCAAAATTTATTATTCCATGTATGGAATTCTCTATAATAATAATAATAATAATAATAATAATAATAATAATAATAATAATTGTCTGTATGACACTGAACCAATCATTTGCAATGTTTGCCTTCAGTACTTTCTGGAAGCACATATTCTGAGCCAGTAATATATACAATAAATCAAGCAACATATACAAATTAAGATTAAAATTAAAATAAGACTAAAAAATGTAACATTATAGACTAATGACAAACATCAAAAGGATAAAAATCCTAAAATGGACATTTAATATTAGTTATTACAAAGGGGGGGTTGCTCTCATGGGACTAGCCAACCCCATAGCTGAGTGGTTCTCTTTGCCCCCACACAGAAGGCTAAAGAGCCAAGATTTGACCCCTTTGTTGAAGACTAAGTGATTGGGGTCTTTGTGCAATTTTAAACTGTGAATCTTATTATTGTGGTTGACACTGTCAGCCAGATAATTATGTTGGATTTGGCATTTTGTCCACCTGGCAAATCATTGCCAAGGACCTGGGATAGGTAGATGTTGCTGTCTGAAGAAGTTAAAAATATCGTTGAGCAGGATGTAAATCTTTCCAATAAAACTGTGTTTTGCACTTGACTATTATCTTATTAAATTTGTGTGCTGTCCAATCTCAAGGAACTCTGGAAGTTTCAAAGGATCTCAAATTTTTTTTATCCATTCCTTACTTGCCCCTCCCTCCCCTCCCCCCTCCCCTCCTCCTCCTCCTCCTTCTTCTTCTTCTTCTTCTTCTTCTTCTTCTTCTTCTTCTTCTCTTCTTCTTCTTCTTCTTCTTCTTCTTCTTCTTCTTCTTCTTCTTCTTCTTCTTCTTCTTCTTCTTCTTCTTCTTCCTTTTTCTCCTCCTTCTCCTCCTCCTTCTTTCCTCCTCCTCCTCCTTCCTCCTCCAATGGGATGACTATAGTCCATAACCATGAGAAGGTGAAGCACTGAAATTAGAGTTGTCTGTGCCATATTTTCAGTGATAGAAAATGACTGTAAAATGATAATTGATGATACTGAAATGGAATAAGGAACATCAACAAGACCCAAGCTTAGTAAAAATGGGAATTCATTTCTGACCATGAAAACTATGATTGGAGCAGCTCCTTTAAGTCATTTAAGCATGGCTTAATTTAAGTCCTTTCAATCTTTTAAGCCTAACTCAAATGCCCTTTTTTTCCATCTCGAACAACTGAGAATCTAGATGCCCTCTGTAACTTCCCAAGCTTTCCACAGAGGATTACAATAATTAAAACAAGAACAAATACACCACTTTGATACAGGTGCAGAGTCTTTCATCACACAGGTTGGCTCCCAGAAAGGGTGACCCTGAAAGCTTATTTATGCAGGCTAATATTTTCATGGAAATGGCTTGGTGGAATGCAATACAATCCATAGACAAATCTTCTGTTCGTTGAAGCACATCAGCTCTTGCATGATCTCCTAGGACTTGTCATCCAGCAGCACCTGTGAAACAGCCAACTGCTTTTGATGGTGGAAAGGGGTTAAGTGGCATTGTGGGCCAGCAAGATGTTGAACTAGTCAAAGCTCCACCTTTGACTGGCCGATCAACTGGCCCACTTAACAAATGCAGTCAGCAGCATGATTGCCAGAATCCCTTCTCCATAAAGGCCAACCATTTGTTTTGTTTTATTTCCTTAATGACAAGGTAGCTTGTGTAAAAGGCTGTTAACATTCCAATTACTATGTTCAGAGAGAATTTCCCAAGACCTTTTCCCCCGATTAATATTTGCAGCAGAAATATTTTCCTTTATGCAATGTTTGCTGGTGAGGGTAAATCGGTCCGACACTGTTTCATAAC
The DNA here is from genome assembly GCA_009733165.1 of Naja naja. Classification (NCBI taxonomy): domain Eukaryota; kingdom Metazoa; phylum Chordata; class Lepidosauria; order Squamata; family Elapidae; genus Naja; species Naja naja. Next base: position 64,873,292 of record CM019151.1, on the reverse strand, counting down.
AGCTTCCAGTCAAACAGTTCCAGAGTTGGAGAGACAGAAAAAGAAATATTTCTTTCCAGAAGAAATGCATCATCAACATCATCATCATCATCATTTGAGATGAAATGCAAGGAAACTCTGAACGCCACATCTAGTGTTTGCCCTACAGCACAACACATGAGCTTTCTCTCTATGGAGATTCTCAACCATCCAGGTGATGGTTATGTATATGCAGTACAATGCAGTGAGCCATGTGTAGATCTGTTCATTGGGGAAGCAAAACAACCACTTCATAGATTCATGGCACAACATAGGAAAACAAACCCATCAGGACAACAAAGTCCATATGTGAAGACAACAAAGTCCATATTTTGGACAGAGAGGACCGCTGGTTTGAAAGAGGGGTTAAAGAGGCCATCTATGTCAAAACTGAGCAGCCATCACTCAACAGAGGGGAGGGATACAATATCATCTATCTCCAATTTACAACACAGTCCTTTCAATAGTTCCAATAAGGCTCCACACCCATTTACACTATTTGGGTGACCCTGAGGACACTGATAAACCTCCAAGCTCAGGAGTGGGATTCAAAATTTTTAACAACTAGTTCTGTGGGTGTGGCTTAGGTGGTGGGTGTGGCTTGGTGGTCATGTTACTGGGTGGACATGGCTTGGTCATGTTATTGGCTGGGTGTGGCCAACTCAATATCACTCACATCAAGGCACGCATCTCCTTGCCTGGCCTCTCATGACTGTGGGGATGCTGCAACAGTTATAAGTGTGAAAAATGGTCATAAGTCACTTTTTTCAGTGCCATTGTAACTTTAAATGGTCACTCCACACAAGTACCAGCAAAGGAGAGGAAAAAACTGACAGGAAGTCTAGTCCTGCCAAGAATGTAAACAGGGTTAATGGAGAAGCAGTTTCTGTAAGCAACACCAGAATGTTTCCTTTCTGCCTTCCTTACAGGATTAGGCCAGTAATTTCTTTTAACAACCAGTTCTCCAAACTGCTTAGAATGTTAAGAACTGGTTCTAGAGAACAGGTGAGAACTGGTAGAATCCCACCCCTGTCCAAGCGGCCCCAGTGACTCTCTAAAAGAATGCAAATGACCAGCTGTCTGCAAGGAGTATCAATCCTTCCATTCCCCACCATCCAGTCAGAGCTGAAGAAGGTTCTCAGATAAGAAGCAAAATGTCTTCAAAGAAAAACAAGGAAGTCCAGTTGCCTCTTGAAAAAAAAAAGCACCTTTGGGACAAGAGCTTTCTACTAATATGATATTACCAGATCTCATTATTCTGTACACATGGCATCAGGAAATATTGCAAGTAAGTTTTTTCTTTTTCTTTTTAAAAATAGCCATGTCATAAGGTCAAGTGAGAAAGCTTTATCTGGAGGGAGAGTAGAATCAGGTCACCATTTATGGCAAGTGGGATGGCTCAGCCTTTAGCCTTAGGTTGATGGAATGTCCCCTTTTGTATATATTTCACTGGTAGATACTCACAGCTCACTTATTTGATTATTAATAATAAATAACCCTGTGGCCTGACTCATACCTTTTACTTGTAAAGAATAGGAGTTTTTTCTTGATTTTGTATAGCTTTCCTTTATTCTTCTTATATAAAGTAAATGTATATGCTCAGTAACTGGGTACATCATAAGTGTGATCCCCAAACTTAGCAAAAAAAGAAGGCTGAAGTTAATTCAGTTTCCAGATCTAGAATTTCAACAAAGACTTTTGCTTTGACAAAGCTTTAAAAGTACAATTCTTAAAATGTATTCAAATTAACAGAGGTTCATTTGCTTTTAAGTATTGACTGCTTCAATTTGCTTTGGAGGCTTTCTTAAGCCTCCTCCCAAGGCTGGGGAGAATTTTTCAGGGAACATGCTGGAAGAATGTGGACAGGTATCTTTCCCTGCACCATCGGTTGAAGGATCTCCCAAAGCTGGATAACTCTAGATTGGGCTGGGGAAATTGTTTAGCAGTTACCAGAGGTGGGTCTATGAAAATTTGCTGTATGGTCTCATGGCTTTGGACATGATGTTGGAGGAATCAAAGCCAGGGGAGCTGCTTCCCTGCTGATATCTAGCACCCATTGACCAAAATCCATGGCCATCCAATCTAGAAGAATGGTAGGTGCCAGAAAATGATAGCATAGATAGATAGATAGATAGATAGATAGATAGATAGATAGATAGATAGATAGATATGATAGATAGATGAGAGAGAGAGAGAGGGAGGGAGGGAGGGAGGGAGGGAGGGAGGGAGGGAGATGAGAGATAGACAGACTCAGTTTGGTGTCAACTGGCTCAAGATTGACTCATGGTTGACTTCCATCCTTCTGAAGTTGGGAAAATAGGACCCAGATTGTTGGGGGCAATATGCTGACTCTGTAAATTACTTAGAGAGGGCTGTAAAGCAGTACAAAGCAGTATATAAATCTAAGTGCTATTGCTATTTAGAAATTGTATGTAACTGTCCAGCTCATCCACTCCAGGCAGCCTACAGAAATAAACCCCAATACAAAACCCACACCGCCCATTGACAACAATCAAACCACTTGATAAACTTCATATTACCATAGTTGGCTCTCTCTTTAACAAGCTTCCACCCATTCTTATTCTGCCCTCTGGTGCTTTGGAGAATAAGTCAATTCCCTCATCAAACCCTTAAGCAATGAACCTCGGGCCCCATGGTAAAATCATGCCCTCTGGCCCTTTAAAAGAATGTGATGGTGAAGGCCAATATCATTTCCACATGGATAATGCTCTAGAGGGAGAGAGCTATCATAGAGAAAGCTTATCTTTGTCCCACTAGTTCCAAAGGTGGGTTTATTTCCCCCAAAAGGCAACTGGACTTTCTTTGTTTTTGCTTGAAGACATTTTGCTTCTCATCGAAGAAGCTTCTTCCATTCTGACTGAATGATGGAGGATGGAACAATTTATATTTGCCATGAGATTGGCCTTCTTAGAAGATGGAACCTGTAACATATCTTGGGTCCCCATTTTGGTTTGTTGGGAAAATGTAACTGGAAAAAAAGACATTCCTTCAAATAACTGATCCAAATGGCAGGAGTATGACACTTCTGGTGAGTTCATCCTTGGAATGGGAGCACCTTGTTTGGTCAGATAATCAAGTCATCCTCAAGATTCCTTCATAGCAGATCGAGCAGGGTAGTAATTTCATTAAAGAATGAAACAGAATATAAACAGACACAGGGAACATATTACCATATGTGGTGGACCTGTCCATTGGTGAAAAGATATTGGGCAAAGATTTAAAAAATTGGTTGGAGGAGATGATAAAACCACAGATTGACTTAAAGCCAGAGTTATTTCTATTGGGCATACTAACAGGGAAATATAATAAGAAAACTCAGTACTTGATACTTCATGTAATAACAGTGACGCGAATTAGCTACGCACAAAATTGGAAAAACAGAAATACATCCACAGAGGAAATGGTAATAAGGAAAATACTTGATTGCACTGAAATGGACAGGTTAATGATGCAAATTAAAGATAAAGGAGAATCAGAATATTATTCCGTTTGGGACATATGGTACAATTGGTTAGATAAGAAATGCAAAGATAAGAAAACTATAATGAAAGACGATCAAAGTACTAGAAACAATATGAGTATAATGATATTTAAAATATATATACATATAGAAACTCCAGTTAGAACTATAGGAATAAGAAAGATAAATATGGTATTGTATAAAGAAAAGTTATATGGTTGATCATAGAAGGTATAATAGAATGCATAATGTAATAAAGTTGATACAACCAGTATATCGTGGTTGTAAAATTGAAGCTCTAATACAAAACAAAGAAAATGTATAGTAAAACCTTATTTAAAAATAAAAATGAAAAATGAAACAGAAAGAAGTAATCAGATGATGTAAAGATTTTAGAAGGATTGACTTAGCTAAATAGATGTATGCTTCAGCAAGTTGCAGCATGACATTTTCTTGGCTAAGAAAGTAAACAGCACTGGGTTTCATTAATGCCTGAGTTGGAAGGATGCCAGGATCTGCTAGCACTATTGTCTAAACCAGGGAGATGATGATTTTGATGCTGAAGATAAAATCCACTTTCTTAATGCATGCAATAAAACAATACATATGTGCTCATGAAGTAAACAGGAATCTAGTTTGAACTTGACCTAAACTGGAAAAAATCATTAGGTGCTGACATATAAGAGCTGTGGCTCTCTTTTTTTCTTATAACAATTTCAATATTTACATACATGGTGTGTTGTGAGTTAATTTTGTGAGTTTGCTTGCTAGCAAATTTTATGAGTTTGCTTGCAAGCAAATTTTGTGTGACAGACTCAGGCAGCAGATTGCAGAATGGTAGATTTCTGAGTGAATCTGTGATTCTGTGAGCAACTCAATCTGCCTGCCTGCTTTGCCTGATTTTAGATAAAAGTTGCTCTTTTTTAAATACAAAATTCAATATTTGCATGCAAGCCATGCCCAGACAGTCAAGTGACCACCAAGCCACACCCAGTCAGCAAGCCACACCCTCCCAGTCACGTGACCACTAAACCACACCCACAAATTAGGCCACGCCCACAGAACCGGTTGTTAAGAAATTTGAATCCCATCCCTGGAGTCAAGCTATTCACCAAAGCACCTGAAGGCAGGACTGGAATGGGTGGAAACTAATCAAGGAGAGAAGCAACCTAGAACCAAGGAGAAATTTCCTGACAATTAGAACAATTAATCAGTGGAATAACTTGCCTCCAAAAGTTGTGAATGCTCCAACACCGGAAGCTTTTAAGAAGAGATTAGATAAGAGATTTGTCTGAAGTGGTCTAGGGTTTCCTGTCTGTCAGAATTAAAGTTGAGAGGTTAGAAAACGACGGTTCGTAAACATTAATCTACAGTGAAGTTATCCAAAAAGAGTTGAGCCCAGAAGAGTTCAATCCAGAACTTGTTTATTGATAACAATGAATAGAAACAAATAAATATTCAAGAAAGCATACCAGTAGCCTGTGCTTCTTCTTCTGAGAGTTCTTAAAGTCCTTAAGTCTTTACGACCACCTATGTGGCTGGAGTTCCAAGAGTCCTTTCCTCAGAAAGGGGAGACAAAGCACTTCCAACGGTCTTCTGTTTGAGACAGTCTGCCTTGGAACTGTCTTCCTTTGATCAGTCTTGGAACAGACAGCTTCTTTCTTGGAACTGTCTGGAGGTATCTTGGAACTTGGAACAGACACTCCTCAGAACTGTGTGCCTTGTAACTTGGAACTATCTGCAGATATCTTGGAACTGACAACTTCTTTCTTGGAACTGTCTTGGAACTGAGTAACTGTCACTGAGGCAGTTCCTTATATACCCTTTGAGCTAGAAGGGGTGTGGCTAAGAAAGCCGGTAAATTCAAAGCTACAGCTGTGCTGTAATTGGCTCATTTGAACTTTTAAATATGAGCCAGTGAAAAGAGCACAGCAAAGTGGAAATTCCTTCCACACTGCCTAAGCAAGGGATTGGACTAGAAGACCTCCAAGGTCCCTTCCAACTTTGTTATTCTAACTATGTAACTGATCCTGAACATATGGATCTTAGGATTGACAAAAATGAGCAGGCAAGGGTATCTATTTCATTTCAGCATGGTAAGACACGTCAAAGTGTAAATTGTTCTTAGAGCACCCATCAAGACGCTGCCTGTTGAGGCCCTCTGTCCCAATCAATTCACTAATCTCTCTAGCACTCTAGACTCATTTTTTTTGTTCTTCCTTTGCTATGGCCTTGATTCCATTTATCCTTCCTCAAACTGGTTGTTCAGCAGCTCAGCCTTAAAAAACTAAACCTCAAAGCAAATTGTGTACACTTCACTTGCCAAACAGACATGCATTGGATCAATTTACAGTGCGAGAGACAACGATTAAACTTTCTCAGAAAGGGTGGCTTGGGGAGAAAGGATTCCTCTGAGAATAATTTTGGCCTTTGGCAATAAAAATCTAGCACTATATAAAGTACCCATAAGACACTTGTCAGTGTTGATTATTGTTCCTTAATGTAGAATATGGAGACAATTACTGTTAAGTTACTGCAAATTTCAAAATATTTAACAATGGTTCTTACTTTTATTTTTTTCCAGAGTTGTCTCAGGATAGTATGTCCTATTCATGTGTGATCTTATGTTTATTTCTCCTCATTTTATGATTGTTTTAGATAAAGTTAGAATAGAATATAACTTTATTACGATCTTAGACCAGCAATAGACATCACTATTTACAATATATATATATAAATACTGACACGTTATAATACATTAATAGTGGATAAAAATGTCCGTTAAGAAAACACATGTTCTCAAACAGTTAGGGGCACTCCCTGGTTTATATGAGTGGAGAGCCAATAAGTATGTGTGTACATACCATTTTCCAAAGATTTTTCTATCTCCAAAAATTGTCACAAATTGACATAATTTTGTAACCAATTTTTTTTATAGTGGACATTGCAGCAACACTTTTAGATAAAGTTTATTCCTTATTTATGTAAATGCTGCAGTGTAAAACAAAATTTTGCACACTGAAAAAGGAGTCAAATCAGAAACCATCTTAGCCAGAGGTGGTATTCAGCAGGTTCTGATTAGTCCTGGAGAACAGATAGCAGAAATTTTGAGTAGTTCGGAGAACTGGCAAATCCCACCACTGACTGGCCCCACCCCCATCTATTATCTGCCTCCCGAGTCCCAGCTGATTGGCTGGCTCTTCTTTTGTTGCCCTGCACAGGAGAACAGAGCTGGAAAGCAGGTTAGTAGGGTGGGGAGGAAATGGGGATTTTACAGTATCCTTCCCCTGCCGCACCCACCAAGCCACAGAACTGGTAGTAAAAAAAATTTGAATCCCACCACTGATCCTAGCCTCCGACATGTTGTAACCTCAGAGATACAAGATAATCCTCAATTTACGACCACAATTGAGCTTAAAAATTATGTTGCTAAGTGAGTTTTGCCCCAATTTATACAGCAGGAAGATGTCTATGAATGGAAAAGGCCTCCCAGAGTTACTTATCAGTGAGATGGGTAGCACATAAATATAAAATAAAATAAAAATGATTTTAAAAAAATGAAAATTGGAAATTATTCTGTGTTTATTATTGTAATACAACCTGAAGAAGATCAAAAGTTAGAAGAGTTTTTAGCAGGGGTCGCCAACCTTTTGGACCTCAGGGACCACCAAACGCATAATTTTAATTCCCAGGGACCACTGACCAGTTCTGTGGACATGGCCTAATTTGTGGGTGTGGCTTGGTGGCCATGTGATTGGCTGGGCATGGCTTAGATGTAAATGTTATAAATATTTATATAAATATTGAATTTTTTATAATTAAAAAAAGAGCAACTTTTACCCAAAATCAGGCAAAGCAGGCAGGCAGATTGAGTTGCTCACAGAATCATTCAGTGATCTATCTATCTGCCATCAGCTACTTGAGTCTGTCACATAAAATTTGCTTGCAGTGAGTCTGCACTGAATAATAGAACCTTCAGTCCTCGGCTGTGCTTAAAAGCAGAGCCGAAGATCTAAAGATGAGCTAGAAAGCAAGAAATCCAATGATTTCCTGCTTTCTAACTAATCTAAATCTCTTGGCATAGCAGAACAGCTGATGGTTAGAAAAAGGAAAAATAGCAATTTAGCAGGCAAGCTTGCCGGGTAAGGAGTGAGTGGGCGGGGATTCTTAAAAGAGTTTACTTAAGAATTGTGCAGAAACCAACAAATATGCTTATGCTCTGAAAAACAGCTAATAGGTCAAGCTTCACTATCTCACTATCTGATTCAAGATGTTTAGAAAAAGAGGGCCCATTGTCCCATAGGAGCTGTGGTGGCGCAGTGGTTAGAGTGCAGTACTGCAGGCTACTTCTGCTGACTGCTGGCTGCCTGCAATTTGGCAGTTTCGAATTTCATCAAGATCAAGGTTGACTCAGCTTTCCATCCTTCCGAGGTTGGTAAAATGAGGACCCAGATTGTTGGGGGCAATATGCTGACTCCAAAAAACCACTTAGAAACACTGTGAAGTTGTATATAAGTCTAAGTGCAATTGCTATTGTATAGCATGAACAGAAATGTAAAGAAATCCAAATGTGTTAATTTATAATTTAGATACACAACAATGTGAAATCACAACTGCCAGTTCATTAGCTGGTGTTGGTTTTCGTGCACATTGAGTTCTTCTCAAGAATCTAGGATGTTATGTACTGGGTATTGGCATGCTACAATATGGATGAAGTACAGTCTCCTCCTTCCTCCTCCTCTTCCTCATTTTCCTCCTAGCCTCCTCCTCCCCTCCTCCCCCTTCTCCTCCCCTCCTCCCTCTTCTCCTCCTCCCCCTCCTCCCCCTCCTCATTTTCCCTTTCCTTCTCTTTCTCCTCCTCCCCCCTGTCATGCCCCTGTTAGGATCTGACTCTGAGGGAGAGGAGGAACAGCCGACAGGGAGTGGGAGTGTGGCTCCGGAGGTTGTGGAGGAAACTGGGGAAGGGCACAGGCCAGCTGGGCATTCAGAGGAAGACCCAGGCCCATCCCCTCTTCATCCTAGGGCACACAGGGAGGAGCAGATAAGGGAGAAATGTGAATGGCATGGTCTATTGGGGAAGAAAGGGCCTTGATCCCCTTCATGGACTGCAGCTGTGAGGATTGTTTAAAAGGACAAACTGTGCCTGCACCAGTGCTGGAAGCAAAGTGTGAAAATATTTCTAGTCTGTCAATTCTTATCTGAGTTCTGGCGTCCTTCCCAGTGTGTGTATTTCGATATCTGTGGACGTCTTCAAGCCCTTATCCTGCCTTATCTCATTAATTCTTCAGTATGGTTTGTGTTGTTTTTTTTCTATTTATAATTTATATGTATTTTGAGTTTGAACAGAATTTCTTCCTTTTCACAACTGTTTGTGGGGGAGTTTTTTCTCCGGTCAATGATAATTGGACCTTTAAAACCAAGTTGAAGGAATTAAATGGACTTCACCTGTTTTTGTGACTGTTGCTTTTTTATCCTACCCTGGGTCATCACACACCTCTCCTCCTCCTCCCCTTTGTGCTTTTGAATATCACAGCTCCATTGGATCAGATAATTTTTAAAAAAAATCTGGTCTAACCCCATTCCCATCACCACCACCATTAGATACTAATTTGTTCTTTCCAAAGCATGCTAAGGTCAGTGTGCCCATAGCCACTAGGGCTACTATTATGATTAAGAGTTATATTCAATGCAGAATATGATTGGATGTTCTAATACTCAATATTTTCCTGGGAAATTATGCCATTACAATAGATAGCAGTATGGGAAATTTCACATAATTGATTTTTGCTTGTGTGTGTGATTGTTTGTGTATGTACTGAGTTATGCTCCTTTACTAATTTCACTGCTTGCAGTTTACATAGAAAAAGTATCCATAACTTCATTGCTTTTGGGCAGGATGTGATAGAGTTTGCAGTATCTATAATCCCTCTGATGGGAAATCACACTTTAGATTTTGTCAACTTTCAGACAGATAAATTGAAAGGGGTATTGTGAAGAACAATAAGGTATTTGTAAGGAATTATATGGCCACTCCTTAAATACTGTATGGTATGTCTATATTTGAAGCAGAATTGTAAGGAACTAATTCACTGACCATTTCCTTAACATCAATCCTTCACTATATTATTTGATTAGCCATCTCACTTCAAAATTGTACATACATTTTGCCTCATGGTGATCTTAATAACTCCAAAAATGATGTTTGGAAGAAGAATTCCATTCTTTGCTAACATTGATGGTCTTTTACGATAAAAGATGTTTATCAGCCTTGTCTAATAAATGATCTGGTTTGAATTAAAGTGAAGAATATTCAATATCTCCTTCTAGTTCCTCTAGACATAGCAATTTAGTAGGAACAGAAATAAAAGCAATATTAAAAGGAGACAGAAGCAAGATTTTCCAAATCAGCATGATTTTATGGCCATATAAATATATATAACATTAAAATACAAACATTTTGTTTTCTAAAGAAAAAAAATCACATATTGCTTCCTGCTAATGAAGCAGAATTTAAACAAAAAAATTAAAACAACAGGTAGTCACAATATTTTTGTCTCCTATTGTTACAATATTAGTACATAGTACATCTTACATTTGATGGTCATATTTGCCTTAAAGTAACTAAAATTAATTAGTATGTTTTATGTAACAATACCTTTATGTGTTTCAGGTTGATTTTGGAAACCAATTCATTCATTCAAAAAGATGGTTTTTCTTTTTTAAAAATCCTTCAACAGAATTTCTCTCTGGCTTCCCATTTCTCTCTCTCTCTCTCTCTCTCTCTCTCCTCCTCCCTCCTCCTCCTCCCTCTCTCTCTCTCTTTATTTATCTCTATCTCTATTTATCTTACATCTATCTATATCTATATCTATCTGTCTCTCTATCTCTCTATCTCTCTATCATCTTTATCTCTCTGTGTGTGTGTATACACACACACACACATATACATATATATATGCATATACATATATACACATACACACACACACACATATATGTTATTATTTGAGAGGAAGGGTAGAATTTATAACTTTAAATTCCAGTGCATTGCAGTCTTAACCAGCCCTTCAAACTGCATCTTCAAATTACTTGGGGAATCCAATCAGCAATTCAAATAGAAGTAAATTCACAATTCAAATTGATAATTGGATTTGAACCAGATTGATGGAAGCCTCTTCTAATTATCCCTCCTCAGATTAATGGATATGTTGTCCTTTGTTAAACAGTTGGAGCACTGGATACAAATTAATAATAATTTCTGCCTTGAGTAAGTACTTCGACACCGATTCAACTTGAAAAAAAAGTGCAATTAATGTAAAAATGCTTCTGCAATAGCAATAGCACTTAGACTTATATACCACTTCATAGTATTTTACAACTCTCTGTAAGCAGTTTTACAGAGTCAGCATATTACCCCCAATAATCTGAGTCCTCATTTTACTGACCTTGGAAAGATGGAAGGCTAAGTCAACCTTGAGCCGGTCAGGATAGAACTGCTGACGGTTGGCAGAATTAGCTTGCAATATTGCATTCTAACCACTATGCTACCATGGCTCTTTATGTAGTATCTGATTCTTTCCATCGAATGGAAAAGCTGTGACTATGTACTAAGATTATAGTTGGGATAAGGAATGGATGGCAGAGAACTTCAGTTATCCCTATTTACATACATGCATACACACACACATCTCTAGATAGATAGATAGATAGATAGATAGATAGATAGATAGGTAGATGATAGATAGATAGATAGATAGATAGATAGATAGATAGAGATAGAGATATAAACATTTATATTCTAATACGTACGTACGTACATACATACATACATACATACATACATACATACATACATATATATATGACATATAACTATATAAAAACAAGGCTATTGATTGACTCCCTTCCAGCTCAGTTTTTACACCAATGTGATTGTTGAAATCCAGACACTGTCACTTTTCTTACTTTGCATTAAGGTAAAACTTAGAAAAATGCTGGTTAGAATGGCTAATTATCATAAAGGGAAACAGTTTGAAGGATAAATGTGGTTAAAGCACTGTGATGGCCTTTGGTTGAAGCATAATCAATCATAGAAGATCAATTAATACTGAGAAAAAAATAGAACAATCTGTCTCTTTTCCATACTTTGGGCATTCCTTCCAGTCATTATCCATAATTCCTCCAAACTTGGCATATAGTTTTTATGAATAGTTGTCACTCGGCAGAACCAAAGACACCTGCTTTTTAATTTTATTTAAATTAATAGAAGAGATGTTTTACATTTTCATAGGTACAGTGTTACAAATTTGTACTTAATGTGTTTACTAAGCTCTGCAGTGGCCAAACCAGGGATGTGAATTTCTTGGTGCTGAAAGTACACATATTTCTTCGATGGTCCTTACCTTCTTGGTTATCTAGACTTCAATCATTATTTAATTAATATTCAATGTTTTCACTTATGTTTCATATTTTTGTTGTTAACTTCTGATTACTGTTAAAGATCACAAGTGTTTTAAGATCACAAGTGTTTGACAGACTTGAACACTGGGCACTATATAACAACATGAAATTCAGCGGCGAGCAAAACAAAATGCACAGGTACAGTATAGGTGGTACCTTGCTTAATAGTAGTAACTGTGAGAAGGATCTTGGAGTCCTAGTGGACAATAACTTAAATATGAGCCATCCGGGTGCTGCAGCTGCTAAAAAAGCCAACATAGTTCTAGGCTGCATCAAACAGAAGGATAGAATCAAGATCACATAAGGTGTTAATATTACTTTATAATGCCTTGTAAGGCCACACTTGGAATACTGTGTCCAGTTTTGGTTGCCATGATGGAAAAAAGATGTTGAGACTCTAGAAAGAATGCAGAGAAGAGCAACAAAGGTGATTAGAGGAATGGAGGGTAAAACATATGAAGAACGGTTGCAGGAACTGGGTATGTCTAGTCTGATGAAAAGAAGGACCAGGGGTGACATGATAGCAGTGTCCCAATATCTCAGGGGCTGCCACAAAGAAGAAGGAGCCAAGCTATTCTCCAAAGCACCTGAAGGCAGGACAAGAAGCAAAACTCATCAAAGTGGAAAACTCATCAAAGAAAGAAGCAACCTAGAACTAAGGAGAAATTTCCTGACAATTAGAACAATTTATCAGTGGAACAACTTGCCTCCAGAAGTTGTGAATGCTCCAAACACTGGAAGTTTTTAAAAAGATGTTGCATAACCATTTATCTGAGGTAGTGTAGGGTTTCCTGCCTAAGCAGTGGGTTGGACTAGAAGACCTCCAAGGTCCCTTTCAACTCTGTTATTCTGTTCTATAACTCTATTGTTCATGAACTTTGCAGGAAAAAAAATGTATCAGTTAATATCTGTATTCATATGTAAATGCTAGATGCATGTGTTTGCATGCACAAAAGGTTTCCAGAGCAGACTGCTTTTTGTGTACATATTTAAAATAATGCATTTTGTACACATTTCGTTCATTTATAATGGGATATGTTAAAAGTTGTCTGCCTTGAGCTGCTGATGTGAGTCTCCTGTGCAACCAGTTGGTCCGAAATTAATTTCTTCATATAAAAGTTCTAATGTAATGAATTCTTTATTCTTCCTATTACACACTTCATTATGTCTGAAAGCTAATAAAACTTCATGCTGGGAATGTTCTGGTGCTTCTTGTATTCTTTTGCCTTTTTTTACCTTTTTAACTTTTCAGTCCAATCTAAAGCCTTTGGGTTTCCTGCTTGTCTTCCTTGCTCTCTTGGCAATCATAACAAGTTTTCACAAGTCATAAGGATGCTGGCCTGAACAAAGAACAAAACTTTAGATTTATGTCAGGACTTCTGATGAACTTTATGGCATTGGACAAGAGTATCTGAGGACCTGTCTCGCCCCCAATGAGACTAGCCACTTGTTCCAGAGGAAGGGATATATCATGGGCCTTCAAACTTGGCTGCTTTAAGACTTGTGGATTTCAACTCCCGGAATTTTCCAGCCATCTATGTTAAAGGGAGACATATTTTTAAGTAAAACATTTTAACACACAGTGAAAATGGGAGATGTTCATCGCTATGTCAAGGACTGTGAAGAAAACTTATTTTCAAGCATGGGGAAATCAGGAAGTCCAGGCAGTTCAAATGAATATAAAGATTTATTGCATGCTTATGCTGCTCTCTTCAAGAATCTGAACTACTAACGGTCAAAGCAAGTAGGTGGTAGATAAGAGTCAGTGGAATTCAAGCTGGACTAGACTTAGATTTCTTGCAGTGCAACAGTTCTAAACTGATAATGTGTTTGACCCTCTCTCTCAGGTGCACCCGGATCATTTCCTACACTTATATATGAAAAACACCATAGACTCATTTTAATTAAAGGCCTGCCACTCTGCAGAATTAACTGCAATTGAAATGGTGAGAAAAGAAAAAGGAGGAGGAGGAGGGGGAAATGAGTTGTTCAAAAATAAAATCTAATTTTTATTTGCTGGAAGAATAATCATGGTTGAATTGCAACCACCTTTGATTACTCACTCTCATCTAAAAGAAAGTTGTTCTTCTTAGTGTCTGGAATATGTTATATCTCATAGTTTTTCAGCCAATAATCAGAGTTACTTCATCCATCACTAATCACCTGCCAATTTCACAGCTACTTTGGCCATTACCACCTGTCAAATATTATCTTCTTATTGGTAGTGGTTTTGCTCATAAGGCTGGTTTTTCTGTCAAACAAATGTTTTACTTCACTACCAAAATCACAATAAATCATTTTTGCATACCACGATTTTCTTTTCTTTTGTTTGCATTCTGGCTTCTGAATTTCCTCATCTTTTCCTCTTTAATGTTCTGGTCTTCCAATACAACAGTGAGGACCAGAAACGCTAAAATTATTTTTATTTTTTAAATTAAATTATTAAGTATAATAAAATACAAAAGTAAATAAAAAAGCAATGAGGAGGAAAGGGGAAGGGGAAGAGAAGTGAGGAAAGGTAGGGAAAAGAAAAGAAAAAAGCATTGACTTCCATCTCTTTCTGTCACAGTAAAATAAGGCATTAGCATCAAATCACAGCTTTTTGTTTTTCCATAATAATATGAACAAATCAGTTCTATAAAGATCTGTCAATCTAAAAAACCCAAAGTCAAAGTTTCATTCTTTTCCACATCAAGCATGAAATTCAGAAGCGGTTTCCATGTGGAAACAAAAGTACTTCTGTTCTTTTCTTTAAGCAGAGTGTCAACTCATAAAATATTTCTGTGGTCTTTTAGAGTTGACAACAGAAAGGGAGGAGGAAGCAGTGGGCAGCTTGCATTCCATAAATGTTTTCAAAGGTAGTTTCTAGGCGACTGAAGTTTCTGCCGCACAAAATTCTAATGGGAGAGTATGATTGATGACTCTTGTCTATGGATGTGTCCCATTGGAGAATATGAAAGATGATACACCCAGGGGGTGGGGGAAAACCAGGTCAAGGGTAGCAATGAATTATGTGTCTCAGAGTCGGCTACACGCAGGCAGCACCAGCATGTTTACTCCTAATAAATCTTCTTTTAGTTTGAAAATCTGACTAGAGACTCATGATTTAAATGGAGGTAACTACCGGAGCCCTGACACAGAGTAGTCAGTTTTGCCATTTCAGCCAACTCCATCAACTTCTGCATCCATTCTTCCATGGTAGGTATCAAAGTGTCTTTCCATTTCTGCGCAAACAATGGTCTTGTTGCTGTCAACATGTACAGTAACAAAGTTCTAATTTTTTTTCTCCAGTTCTTTTTCCATTAGACCCAAAAGGAAAAATTCTGGTTTCATTTCTATCTCCATTTTCAGGATTTTCAATATTAGAGTGTGAATCAGACTCCAAAATTTAGAATCGCTAACATTATTTTCATCAAGCATAAACAACCAGTGCTACATGATTTATTGCAGAAGATTGTGCACGGGAATCTTCTCAAACTGATTAACTGCTACTTGGTAAGAACTAGATAAGTGTCAATGGCATTCAAGGGTTGGTCTTCATCCTCTTGTGACTATGTAGAGACTGCCATGCCCCTGTCAGAGTCTGAATCCGAGGAGGAAGATGAACAGCTGACAGGGAGTGGGAGTGTGGCTCTGTTGGCTGTGGAGGAAACTGGGGAAGGGCAAAGTCTGGCTGGGCACAGCAGAGGAGAGGTAGAACAAAGGAGAGGGAGTTCAGAGGAAGACCCAGGCTCACCCCCTCTTCATCCTAGGGCACACAGGGAGGAATGGAGAAGAGAGCAACATGGGTTGCATGGCTTATGGGGGAGGAAGGGCCCTGATTCCCTTCATTAGGCACACCTGGGAATGAGAGTTTAAAAGAGATGCATGCTGAGTGAGGCATCTGCTGGAAATCTTGTATTGACTTTGGTTATTTGTGTTGCTGGCATCCTCCCAACCATGCTGAGTTATTGCTGTGCCTTCATGTCTGGAATTCTTGCTCCTGCCCTGCTGTACTAATTACCTCATTTTTCCTTGATTGGACTTTTAGTTACAGTTTTTGTTGACCATGTGTTGGACTTGATTCTCTGCAGCCAAAGGCTGTTCCTGGGAGAGTTTTTCTCCAGCCAGAAGGTAACCTGGACATTGGGGCAAAGTTGAAGCTAATAAAGGGACTCTTACTGATTTTCTGACTGTGTTGCCTTTGTGCCATGCCCTTTGGGTCATCACAGAGACTTTAAACCAGGGATGTCAAATTCAAGGCCTGAGGGCTGGATCTGACCCATGGGGTGCTTAGATCTGGGCATCCTGTAAATAGTGAAGGACCAGCCTGTGGTGCCTCTGCCAGTAAAAATGGAGCCCACGAGGGCCATGCATGGCCCTTCTGAGATTCATTTTCACTGGCAGAGGGTTTCAAGAGACCATCACAGCTGAAAATGGAGCTCAGGAGCCCATTTTCGCTGGTGCTCAGGCCACTACAGGCACCCCTTACACGAGTGACATCATGCTGACCACACCCATCTGACTATGCCGAATCTGGACCCCTGAGGTCAAACACAACCCTAAGGCACCCCTCAATGAAATTGAGTTTGACACCCCTACTCTAAACTGATCCCCACTTGACTCCTCTCTCTGGCTCAGCCAACCTCTCTCCTACATCTTGCAACCAAAGCTGTCATGAGCTGCATGGATTATAGAAAAACATATATGTGACTATTTGACCCTTCTAGAAAATAAGGACTGGATAAGCTCTGAATCAGAGGTGGTATTCAGTAGGTTCTGACCAGTTCTGGAGAACCGGTAGCAGAAATTTTGAGTAGTTTGGAGAACTGGCAAATACCACCTCTGATTGGCCCTGCCAACCCCATCTATTCTCTGCCTCCCGAGTCCCAGCTGATTGGCTGGGTCTTCTTTTGTTGCCCTGCACAGAAGAACGGAGCTGGAAAGCAGGTTAGTTGGGTGGAGAGGGAACGGGGATTTTACAGTATATCCTTCCCCTGCCACACCCACCAAGCCACGCCATCCCCACCAGGCCATGCCCACAGAACCAGTAGTAAAAAAAATTGAATCTTACCACTGAATATTTTCTTTTCCCAGAATTCCTGGTTCAGCATTTCGATTTTCTTTGCTGTATTTAATCCCACTGTGGCTTCTCAGGTTGTTTACTTTATTCAAGTTATTGCAACGGTTTACTATATCCTCTGAAGTGCTTGGAACTCATACCTCTTTTACACATTCTTTTTATACACCAAATAAATGCAGAAGAGATTGTCTTGGTAATGTAATGCCAAAAGAGAGATAATAGAGATTGGAAATTAAATATGTATAGAAAAAACAACTGTCTATGCAGCTGTTCAATAATACATGTAGATTTGTTAAATAGGAAACTTTGTCTTGATGGAGGTCAGCTCTACAAAGCCATCAGCGGAGGGAGATTATGGAAGCTGTAGTCCAAACTATCTGGAAGGTATCAGATTGCCTATGTGCATTCCATGACTGGCTAAAAGAAACAATAAGAAATTGCAATATGGTTTCCCCAGCATTTGGCTCAACATTCTCTTGAAATACATGTTCAAAAAAAAAACCAAAACACCCAGAGCCAAGAGGAAGTGTCAGATGAGAAGCAGAGAATAGATATCAAAAAGGTTACAATCATTCCTTCGCCGTGTGAAAGGCATCATTCACAGTACTACATCATGGGTAAGGATTACCCTTTTGTGACTTTCTCTTGACCAGCTGACTTTCCCAACTGCAGGATGCTTCAGATGTCTGGGGTTGTATTACCTCTTGTACATCATTCATGTCAAGTCCTCACATCTGGCTGCCAAATGTCTCACAGCTTGCGGGCTTCAGGAATGCAATCTTTTGCATCTTCTCTTTGCTGAAAAGAGAGCAAAAAAGACTCACCTGCCACACTTAGCGGAGAGCAATGGCTGTGCAATAGCTGTTTGCTCATTTCTATCGCCGTGCCCAGCATTTCAAAGATGATTCCTTCCTTCCTTCCTTCCTCCCCTTCCTTCCTTCCTTCCTTCCTTCCTTCCTTCCTTCCTTCCTTCCTTCCTTCCCTTCCTTCCTTCCTTCCTTCCTTCCTTCCTTCCTTCCTTCCTTCCTTCCTTCCTTGCTTCCTTCCTTTCCCTTCCTTCCTTCCTTCTTTCTTTTCCCTTTCTTTCTTTCTTTCTTTCTTTCTTTCTTTCTTTCTTTCTTTCTTTCTCTTTCTTTTTTTCTCCCTCCCTTCCCACATTTTCAAAGACACTTGGTAGCCTTTTCCTCCCAAACCATTTTCCTTTCTACCTGACTAATTTAGCAGCACTTATTTTTTTTAATGTAACTGGCTGACATGTTGGACTGTTTACATGACTGAGGGATACTATGTTGATTTCTGTTTGCGGTGGTGGGGACTTCTAAAAGTCCCCACTTGGAAGGCAATATTAAGTGGAAGACCTTCTTTTTCCTTGAGGAAACAGAAAGGTGGAGCAAACGATATTACTCTGCTCCAAGTGCTAAACCCTATTCTGTTCTAAGAACAATGAGTGGTCTTGATAGTTTTAATGTGAGAAAAGTTAAAGAAAGTGATTGGTGGATTCCCTGCCCATCAAGTGTGTATGTGTGTGTGTGTGTGTGTGTTATTGTTTACATACAAATATATTGAATACAGTGTAATTGGCTATGGCATTCCAATTGCGATAAAACAGAAGTAAAATTGAATAATATATATGCAAATTTATATATACATATTTTTATACACAAATTTCTGACCATCATATACCTTAGTATATCAACTCCTCTATCATTCTAATACTTACATTCTTGTATCAATAATACAAATTGTGTCTCTTTTCAAGTCCCCTTCACCTGATTTTTTTCGCCTTCCAACTTCTACCTCGTGTTTCTAACCATTGATAAAACCTATTCCATGTTCAATAGTATTCTGTATCTCCTTTATCTTTTATTTCTGTCCATTTCTGCAAAGTCTAGTATCTTCCTTATTGTCTCATACTCTAGTAGGTGTTTTCATTCTTCCACTGCTGCGTGTATACAATTCTTGCTGCAATCAAAACATGTCATATTAAATATATTGTCCCTTTGTCACAACCCTCTGATGTAATACCTAGTAAAAACAATTCTGGTTTGAAATCTATATGTTGTTTGGTCATTTTTTCTAGCCACGTATGTATCTGAGTTCAAAATTTCCTTGCAGGTCTGCCACATGTGGTAATATGTACCAGGTGATTGTTTACATTTCCAACAGGTTGGGGACATATTTTTATACATTTTAACTAATCTCACCAGGATGCCTATCAGGTATTGATTGCAACCGCTAACCTGCTCATTAATAGACATGACAAGACTGATAGTGCAGGGCTCAAATTATCCACCTCTGGGAATGTTCATGCTCTTGAAGTTTGGTGTTGGAGAAAACTCCCAAGAATACTACCTTCAGACAAGGAAACAAGCAAATGCCTCATCAGATAAATCAACCCAGAGTCTCAGTTGAGGAACAAATAAAAAGGCTCAAATTATCCTACTTGGGACACATGATGGAAAGACTTACTGTAGCTTTCAGAGAAGGAAAAGGTAGAAGAAAATGTCAGAAAAGGTAGAAGGAAAGAGAAGAACATTTAGACACAGAAATTGGTGTGCTATTGGAAGAGCTGAAAGGCCAGGTTAGGACAGACCAACATGGATAAAATCTATCTATATAGGTTACTAAGAATCAACAATGGTTTGTTGGCAGATAGTCAGTTGAACAATTTAATCAACACCCACTTTTTATACAACCACCATTGCATGTGATAAACATTGATAGTAATAAAACCAGCCAACCAGCCAACCAGCCAACCAGCCAACCAGCCAACCAGCCAAAAAACAAACAAACAAACAAACAAACAAACAAAGTACTGGGAAGAAATACATAAAAATATTCTCAAAATCCAAAAAATAGCATTTAAACTGAAATCACAAATATTCCTATGTGCATAGTTCTACTTAAGTGAAAGAAAGAGAAGGGTTACTATATTCTCACACTTTACAATGGGCTTATAATTTCTTTCAAAATGTAGAGACAATTCTCATAAAGAATTATGCAGAGGTGGAATGGTCATGTGGAGAGAATGAAATCTGATTGAATCAGACCATAAATATATGATGGAAGAGTGAACAAGAGAAAGTTTTGCAAAGATGAAAAGGCGACACACACACACACACACAAAACACAAAAAACCAAGAAAGAGAAAAAAGGGCTGAGAAGTTTAAAAGATGGAGCGCAATGTATCAAGTGATGTATCAACGTTAGAGAAGAAAGCATAGTTTCAAAGATTGAAACAGACAGACAAGAAGATAGGGATACACACACACACACACACACATTTATTTATTTGTTTGTTTGTTTGTACCTTACCTTTAATTTTGCAAGTAACTCAAGGCAGTTAACATATCCAGCATACCTTCCTCCTCCTATTTTCCCCATAACAATAACCCTATGAGGTGAGTTGGGCAGAGAGAGAGAAAGTGACTTGTCCAAATTAACCCATTTGGTTTTCATAGCTAAGGTGGAACTAGATCTCACTGTCTCCTGGTGACCCAGAGTCAGCCAGCTGCCTTTCATAGATAAAGCAGGATTAGAACTCAGAGTTCTCCCACTTTCTAGTCTGGTGCCTTAACCACAAACCAAACTGGTTCTCAATGGCATTGGCATCAATAGATTCAGCAGAATTTCATTTTTTTCCCTCTGACCTCAGGGCTTAATTGATTTTTTAAAATTTTTCTTCCATTTCTTTTTTATGCTTTGCATGACATTTTTTTTATCTCCAAAAGGAATAACATGTTGGCTATGAATATATACATATATCTGCTAAAACAAAGCAAGGCTATGGTATACACTGGAAAGAAAACCAGGAAATCTGGATTTGTGGAGTCTGTCTGGCAAAAACAAAGAATGTTTATTCACAGAGAATATGCATTGTAGAAAAAGGGATGTGGTGGCTCAGTGGCTAAGACGCTGAGCTTGTTGATCGGAAAGGTTGGCAGTTCGGCGGTTAGAATCCCTAGCACTGCGTAATGGAGTGAGCTCCCGTTCCTTGTCCCAACTTCTGCCAACCTAGCAGTTCGAAAGCATGTAAAAATGCAAGTAGAAAAATAGGGACCACTTTGGTGGGAAGGTAACAGCATTCGGTGCACCTTCGGCATTTAGTCATGCCGGCCATTCTTCATCGGCTTCAGCACAGGTTCAGACAACCCATGTACGCAGAAATAAAAAACAGGATTGTTTATTAATTGGTATAAAGATAAAGGTGAAGGTTCCACTCGGACATATGTGCTAGTCATTTCTGGCTCTAGGGGGTAGTACTCATCTCCATTACAAAGCTGAAGAGCTAGCGCTATCCGAAGACATGTCTGTGGTCATGTGGCTGGCATGACTAAACACCGAAGGTGCACAGAATGCTGTTCCCTTCCTACCAAAGTGGTCCCTATTTTTCTACTTGCATTTTTATGTGCTTTTGAACTGCTAGGTTGGCAGAAGCTGGGACAAGGAATAGGAACTCACTCTGTTACGCAGCTCTAGGGATTTGAACCACCAAACTGCTGACCTTTCTGATCGACAAGCTCAGCATCTTAGCCACTGAGCCACCGCGTCCCTTATAAATTGGTATACCTCTTAGTTAACTATTAAGAAGGGCTTCTATTAGTAAGTAAAAACTGCCTTGTTAATTGACTGCAACTTAATAACAGAGTGACACCACAAAGAGTAGTTCACAATAATACAACCTGAAACTCAGATATCATGTTAAGAAGGGACCCCTGCAATCATTCAGATGTTCCTGATCCTTTTGCAGATATCCTGCTTTAATAAACGTGACTGTCCTATATTTCTGTCTTTATCTTTTTTTTTTTTATTTCAAAGTCAGGGTCAGGCAAATAAGCTACTTATACTGAATTCAATCCTCTTCCCCTTATTATCAGTCAAGGTCGAACAAAATGCCAGCATTACAGAGTGCAGAGTTTGATGAGTGGATTTTAAGCTGCTGCTGCTTCTTTTTTTTTTAACCCCAAGCCTCCAAAGTATCCTTATAGAAGCCTCACAAAAGGAAAATGTGCTTCCAAATAAACATGACAGCATTTCAGTCTAAATATTTATGAAGGATGGAGAGAGTTCATCTGAAAATTGCTTTGTTTTGTGTGTGTTTTAATAGAGCTCTGTTGTCTAAAGATTTATGAACTAGATGTGTGATCCCTAAAGACCTCATATTGGATTTTGAACTATGCTGTCATTTAGTGAGCACAGATAAATCTTGTCTGATTTATTAGCCATGATGGAATTATTCATTTCTAGTCATAGCAGAAGCATTCCATTTTGAGTTTAGCATTATGAATCAAATACATATGCAACCCAATATGTCCTTAAAGAGACATTGAGCGCCATTTCCACATATGAATATTTGCTTCCTTTTGTCATTTTCAATATAGTAGTTTTTCACTGATATTCAGAGACACTTAAGGGCACCATAGTTCCTCAAATGTAATTCTAGGTCTCAAATTTAGCACAAATATTTTGATTCTCATTTATACCTGGCATCTCAAGTTCATCACGCACCTTGTAGATAGGATGTTTTCTTCCATATTACAACAGACAACCCAAACTTGTAGTAGTGAGTAACAAATGAGATTATGCATGATACTGCTGTCAACAACAAAGTATTAGGTATATTAGCACAGAGTGTCTATTCAGAACCACAAAAATCCCAACAGCTTTGACAAGAAAGAAGAAAATCTGAAGGTTAATAAAGCCACACCAAGATCCTGCCCCAAAGCAGAACCAAGCAGGAATCAGATCCACAAAAAATGGGCAAATCATTTAAATATGAGCCAGCAGTGTGCAACAGTAACCAAAAAAAGTTAATGCAATCCAATGATTCATTAACAGGGGGACAGAATTAAGATCACATGAAGTACTCTAGTACTGCTTTACAAAGCCTTGATAAGATCACAGTTGGAATACTGCATCCAGTTTTGGTCACCACATTATAAAAAAAGATACTGAGACTTTGAAAAAAGTGCAGAGAAAAAAAAAGTACAGAGAGAAAACAGAAATATTTCTGTTGGATATAACACCAGAAAAATATAATAAAGGGACTATGCATTTAATATTATATGTGTTAACAGTGGCCAGAATTGCATTTGCATAACATTGGAAAGGTGTGGAGATCCCCACAGATGAGAAGATAGTAAAAAAAAAATACTAGAATGTGCAGAAATGGATAGATTAACACTTGAAATTAAAGAGAAGGAAGATACGGAATATTTTGGAACATGGGATTCATTTTATCTAGGGTTAAATAATAGAAACAGAAGTTAGAATATTTAATAATTATAAGCGGATTTTTTTTACTATGAGGGGTTATTATGATATGCTTATTATCAATAGGATTTAGTATTAACAATTAAGTATTAATATTATGTGGAGAAAATACTGTTATATGATCACAACTAATGAACATTATGATGATGATGATGATGACTATTGCTCAAACTAACTGTAACCATACAAAATACTGTTTATATAGAGATTGAAATTGTTGCTCTTTCTTTTTATATACTAAAAATAAAAATATTTGAACAAACAAAACAAACAACAGTTCAGAGAAGAGCAACAAAGATGATTAGGGGCCCGGAGACTAAAGCATATGATGAACGGTTTCAGGAATTGGGTATGGCTGATCTAGTGAAAAGAAGGACCAAAGACATGATAGCAGTGTTCCAATATCTGAAGGGCTGCCCCAAAGAAGAGGGAGTCAAGCTATTCTCCAAAACACCTGAAGGCAAGACAAGAAGCCATAGATGGAAACTAATCAAAGATAAATCCAACCTAGAACTAAGGAGAAATTCCTGACATTGAGAACAATTAATAAGTGGAATGGCTTGCCTTCAGAAGTTGTGGGTGCTCCATCACTGGAATCTTCTAAGAAGAGACTGGACAGCCACATGTCTGGAATTGTATAGAGTTTCCTGCTTGAGCAGGGGGTTGGACTAGTTGATCTCCAGGGTCCCTTCCAGCTCTGTTATTCTATGTTCTAAATTGAATACTTATTTGGACAATGACTTATGAGATAGACCAGATAGGAAGTGCAGCTAAATGAATCCATTCTACTTTATTTTAAAACTACATTAACAGAATCTTGCAAGTCTGAAAGTGAAGCTCTCCCCAGTTTTCTTTAAAATGTATGAAATTAGGGAAGGAGCCTATTCCTGCTGTAGGCTGCGTTGCCTTTTATCTGACAATTTGCTTGGTTGTGTCCCTTTGCTCCGTCTCCCAAAGTCTTTCCACATACCATTATAGGACCTAATGAGAACTTGGGCTAACCAACCAGAATACAGTACAAACAAACAAATTGAAACCAATATGACAAAAGCACCCAATCAGGGCCAGGCAGAAACAGAGAACCAATCAGATACCAGCCTTCAATCATTTCCCCCAGTTGGAAACCAGCTTGGTTAAAACAAACCCAACCAGAAATAATACCATCTTCTTAAAAAGACAGAAACCAAGTCAGTCCTGCTTAGTTAAAAGGTAAAGGTTCCCCTCACACATACGTACTAGTCATTTCTGACTCTAGGGGGCAGTGCTCATCTCTGTTACAAAGCCGAAGAGCCAGCGCTGTCCGAAGACATCTCCATGGTCATGTGGCCAGCATGACTAAACACCGAAGGAGCACGGAACGCTGTTACCTTCCCACCAAAGTGGTCCCTATTTTTCTATTTGCATTTTTTTCGTGCTTTCTAACTGCTAGATTGGCAGAAGCTGGGACAAGGAACAGGAGCTCACTCCGTTATGTGGTGCTAGGGATTCGAACCACCGAGCTGCCAACCTTTCTGATCGACAAGCTCAGCATCTTAGCCACTGAGCCATTGCATCCCTGCTTAGTTACTTTGCCCTTAAAGATATTGGTGAGAGCTGCTGGTGAAATGTCAGGTACTTTGTTATCTAGAACATGATTACTAAACATTGAAGTTCAGTTCTGTCCATCAGACAGCCAACATTTCCCTCCCTCCCTCCGTCAGGATGGCACAGTGGTTAGAACACAGTATTGCAGGCTAACTCTGCTGACTGCTATCAGTTCAATCCTGACCAGCTCAAGGTTGACTTAGCTTTCCAAGGTCTATAAAACGAGGACCCAGATTGTTGGGGGCAATATGCTGACTCTCTAAACTGCTTAGAGAGAGCTGTAAAGCACTGTGAAATGGTATATAAGTCTTAAGTGCTATTGTTATTCCTTCCCTCCCTCCCTCCCACCTTCCCTTCTTCCTTGAGAAAATTTAGCTGTAATTGCGATGTGTCCAGGTATTGCTATTTCTTTTGTTTCTTTGCATATAGCCTAATTGTCCATGTAACTCAATTAATGAAGCAGCTATGCTTAATGCTTATAATCCATTAAATTCAGATTTTTGCAGGAGATATCTTTACAGCACTCCCAATATGGATTCTAATTTCATCAAGAGCAGATTTTTCCTTATCTCCTCACTAATGGATGTCTTCAAAAGACAAGTTATTTTCTCAGAAATACATGACCTAAATCGAGAGGGGCAGGAATAGTCATTTCAAAGAGAAAAATATATGTTGCCTATCTAATTCAAAAGTACAAAAGAATGCTCTTATGCCCACTCATATTTTGAGCATTATTTATTTATTTATTTATTTATTTATTTATTTATTTATTTATTTATTATTTTTATTCATATTTATATCCCGCCCTTCTCCGGAGACTCAGGGCAGCTTACAGTTTTTGGCTCAGCAATAGCCTTCATTCCATTGTATATGCCTGCTTATTACTAAGCGGCATTTTTTACAAAGTCAGCTTATTGCCCCCAACAATCTTGGGTCCTCACTTAACCTACCCCGAGAGGATGGAAGGCTGAGTCAACCTTGAGCCTGGTGGGATTCGAGCCTGCAATAATTACAAGCAGCTGGAGCTAAGTGCTAGGCTATTAACAGCCTGCACCACCAAGGCCCTTAAAAAATGCCATAAGGTATAAAGTACAAGATGATTAAAAAATATACTTTATTAAAAGGTATTCCAAAATAAATTGCAACATTCAAAATGGCTATATTGTTTATGTAAATGTACAACAAGTTTTTGATTAATAAGAGCGTGCTTTCCCTGCATCTTAGAGAAAAGACTGGCCCAAGCCACCCATCTGGCTTTGTATCTAAGGTGGAACTACAACTCAGTTTCCCACATCAAAGCAGATCTCTTTTGCCACATAGGGAACAGCAATTGGGTGGCAAGCTTTGGGAAAACTTTGAGGAATCAGCTTTCTAAGAAGCTACCTGGAGACGCTTCCTTCAACTTCTAGGGAGAACCGGTAGCAGAAATTTTGAGTAGTTCAGAGAACCGGCAAATACCACTCCTGACTGGCCCCACCCCCATCTATTCTCTGCCTCCCAAGTCCCAGTTGATTGGCTGTGTCTTTTTTTGTTGTTGCCCTGCACAGGAGAATGGAGCTGGAAAGCAGGTTAGTGGGGTGGGGAGGGAATGGGATTTGCAGTAACCTTCCCTCAGGAGTGCCACAACATATAACTTTATATACTGTTGTTGCTCTCTAGCCCCATCTAGAGGCTGGAGGGACAAATATGCCCCAACATATGATCTTTATATACTGTTGTTGCATTTTAGTCCCATCTAGTGGCTGGAGGAGCAAAATATCAAGTGTATTGTTTGAAGCTGATCCAATCCATTTTACCCATCAGCCTGCAGTCTCAAACCAAGTGCAAGCTGGGAAGCCAGACTCCATTTCCTTTAGCATTTGGAGAAGGCAGAAGCACAAAGAAGAATCCATCTTAATCTGTGACACATGGTCGTCCATGGACAAACCCACATCCCACACACAGAGCATTGCTGGTGAGATTTAAATTGCTTGTGTTTATTAATTGTTATGTTCATCAGTAACTTAATACTAGCTATCTTGTGTTTGGTTCTCATTGCATGTATTCCTATTTTCCCCAGTTTCACCATATCCTGTTCTTTCAATAAAGCATTCAGATCTACACAGATGGTCTCTTTTATTGTAGTGTAGGTGGATTTAGCTACATGTCCAATTGCACACAAATTAACATGTAGTGAGGACAGAACATTGCTTGTTGACAATTTCCACTGAAGTTTCAGAGGATGAGAATTACAGTAGTTAAGTTAGTAGTTAAGACCATCACATCCAACACCTTAAATTAATGCAGGAGTCTAATTTAAGACTTCCTCAACAATTGATTCTACAGCTTCTCCTTAAATTCATCTAATAACATCTAGTAACAAAGCACTTATTATTCTTGCTTCAACAATTCAAACCACTAGGAAAGTGTTTTTCTTCTTCTTTTAAATGAAACCTGATTTCCTATAACTTAAGACCATTATTTTGTGTCCTACACTCTGGAACAATAAACTCATTCTTTCCATGTGATGCCTTTTCAAGTACTTGTAGAATGCTATTATATTTCCTGCTCAAATGCTTCTTCTCAAAGTCTAAATATAACCAATTCCCTTATTCTGTTGAAAAGGATTTAATTTCAAGTTATGCTGTTATTTTTATGAACTTGTTCCAACTTGTCGAAATCCTTCTTAAATAGGAGTACCCATAACTGCATATAGTACTTACAATGGAGCTTCAAGACCATAAAGAATTATTTCCTGTGACCTGTTTTTCATGATTATTTTGATACTCTGTTGTTGCATTTTCAAGACATTGCTGATTCATATTCAGCTTCTGATTATCTGCAGCTAAAAGAACTGTTCTGGTTGATCTGGGGGAAAGCCATGGCCCTCCCATCTTCATCTGATTTAATTAAGATCTTTACATTTCATTCTGGGATTTCCTATCTTAAATCTCTAATTTATCAATGTATTGGCCATTAGGGCTTTGAAACCATTGATGAACAATTTCATCCCGTGTATGAATTTTGCGTTAATTTTCATGAATGATGTTTTACAGCTACGGCATATTTCTTTAAGGGGGAACTTTTATGTTCCCTAAAAATTCTGCTCTAAAAATGTTAAAAATCATAAAATAATAGGGCTCATAATCATAAAATTGTAGGGGGTCTTCTAGTCCAACCTCCTTACTCAATGCAGGAGACATTATATCATTCTGGTCAAATGGCTGTCCAGTCTCTTCTTGGAAACCTCCAGTGGTGGAACACCCACAATTTCATATTCAATGAAATATTGGCAATCTTCCAATATTTAAAGTGCTTTCACAGGGAGCCACCTAGTCTCCAAAATCAACCAAGGCAGTGGTGGGATTCATTTTTTTTTACTATTGGTTCTGTGTGCGTGGCTTGGTGGGCGTGGCAGGGGAAGGATACTGTAAAATCTCCAGTCAGAGGTGGTATTTTCCGGCTCTCCGAACTACTCAAAATTTCCGCTACCGATGGTCCAGAACTGGTCAGAACCTACTGAATACCACCTCTAAACCAAGGGCAGGACAAGAAGTAACAGATGAAATATCATTCAAGAGAGATCAAATCTTATTGTGAGTTTGTGTGTGTGTGTGTGTAAATAATGGAGGCTATCCAACATTTTGACAAGGCTCACTTAAAATATATTTATAACTAGCAGATAACCCGTCATTGCCCGGGTATTTATTTATCCCAATCCTGTATTAAACAGCAAAATTCTGTAGTTGGGACTCATGCTGTTATATTGTCTCTTGTTTCTTGTCTATCCTGGTGTTTCATTTTTTTGATTGCATTTGGCCAATCGCCTGTCTCTCATTTCCTTGGAGGGATGAGAGGGAGCCTCCTTGTGGAGTACGGGAGTACTGTGAAGCTGTTACCATGGCAAGTCCACTGTGCTGTATAGTAGAAGTCATTTTAAGGCACACACACACCCCGAGGGGTGTTAGGGGTGTCTTACCCCATCCCCCAATATTTGTTTACAGAGGGTAAGTCATCAGTGTACCAAGTCTGGTTGAAATTGCTTGAGGCATTTCAGAGTTATGCTGGAAAACACACACACACACACACACACACACACACAGGCCAATTAAGGCTTTAATGCAGAAATACAGGAAACCCGAATCCAGACTAATAAGTTATGGCATAATGTAATAAAAAGGGCCTAGGGCTTTGAAAATGAAATACTCAGCATGTTTGCTGGTCATTGTAACCATGCCAAGTTGGATTATTATCATTTCTGGATTTAGTGCTAGAAAATGAAGGGAAAAAGTATTAGCTGTAGTCCACCCATCAATCAATCTATGTGAATTTTTATACAGTATAGCTAGTTATCCAGATAGCCAGTCCAATTATGTTTATTTCCGCTTTTGTCTCATTATAGTTGATACCCTGATCTAACTGTTTTTAATTGATAGCATGCTTGTCTGTGTGAAAACATGCTTGTGTGTATGAAAACATGTCTATTTTGTAAATAAGACCAAAACACAATTCCAGGGATCACTCAATTAAAAGACATGCGATTTCAGGGTGTGTGGTATTATTCCTTTCTCTTTCCCTTTCGCTTCTTTGTTCCCCAACTACCTACTCACTTTAAAAAACACAAAAGGATTCTTGAAATATGACATAACCTTCTGGTCTGTTTCCTTATAATGCGGATTTTCCCTGGCAAGCAGCAGAAATAACTATTCCACAATTCACTGTTGCTTTGATAATGGAAACACAATTCATTTTATCAAAAATAAAGTAGATCTAGAGAAGCATATAATTTGTGTCTCCTGGCAGGACTGAAATGGATTTTCCCATTCGGCTTTATTTTTCAGTGATATCCATGTTAAAACACATAAGAGTAGACTTTGGCTGTGGAGAAGCTTCAGCAGATAACTGAGATTTAACTAAGATGACTTGATTTATCAACTAAGATAAAAAAGTGGGACACTGCAATACTCCAAAGTTTGCATGAAGCTCTGCAAATCATAGATCCCATTGTTGTTGTTTTTTTACTATATCTTTAATCAATTGGAGTGGTTGTACTTTACCCACATACACTAAGCCTGCAAATCTGCCTTAGCTTTTTATGGGGGTAAATTAGCATATAAAATAATCAGAAGCAACATGGAAAGACAATTAACACCCCTCATTCAAAGACCTGCACAAAACATTTGTGGAAAACGTGTATTTTAAAAATGGGATGCATTTGTATAAATCACAATTGGATATTAGCTGTGTTTTTATGTTGTTTTGTTTTATACCTAGTCCTCAACTTATGACTAGAATTGACCCCAAAATTTATGTTGCTAAGTGAGAGATTTGTTAAATGAATTTTGCCCAAGTATACAACTTTTCTTGCTACGGCTCTTAAGTCAATCACTGCAGTTGTTAAGTTAGAAATGTGGTTGTTAAGGGAATCTGGTTCTCCCATTGACTTTGCTTGTGAGAAGGACACAAAAGCTGTGATGACCCAGGGTGGGATACAAAAGCAACAAAGTCACAAAAACAGGTGAAGTCCCTTTAATTCCTTCAACTTAGCCAAAGGTCCAATTATCAAAGGTCCAATTATAATTGACTGGAGAAAAAACTCCCCCACAAACAGTTGTGAAAAGCAAGAACTTCCAGTTGAAACTCAGAATACATATAAATTATAAATAAAAAAACAACACAAACCACACTGAAGCAATTAATGACACAAGGCAGGATAAGGGCTTGAAGATGTCCACAGATATTGAAATACATACACTGGGAAGGAGGCCAGAACTCAGAAAAGAACTGACAGACTAGAAATATTTTCACGCTTTGCTTCCAGCACTGGCCCATGCACAGTTTGTCCTTTTAAACAGTCCTCACAGCTGCAGTCCATGAAGGGGATCAAGGCCCTTTCCTCCCCCATAAACCATGCCATTCACGTTTCTCCCTTATCTGCTCCTCCCTGCATGCCCTAGGATGAAGAGGGGATGGGCCTGGGTCTTCCTCTGAATGCCCAGCCGGCCTGTGCCCTTCCCCAATTTCCTCCACAACCTCAGGAGCCACACTCCCTGTTGGCTGTTCCTCCTCTGCCTCGGAATCAGATTCTAACATGGGCATGACAAAAGCTGATCAGATGGCCCCGAGACGTGGCAACCATCATAAATATGAGTCAGTTGCCAAGAAACTGAATTTTGATCACATGTCCATGGAGATGCTTCAATGGTCATGTGAAAAATGATCATAAGTCATTTTTTACGATGCTGCTGTAACCTCAAATGTTCATTAACAAACTGTTTAAATCAAGGACTATTTTATTTTATTTTATTATTTTATTTGTTCAATTTATTTGCCATCCATCTTGCTGTGGGGCTACTCTGGGTGGTTTACCCCAATAAGCTGAAAAAATTTATAATAATAAAAGAGTAAACATAACAATAATGAAGCAATAAACATAAACCATAGAAGTACAATAACATGCAATTAAAAAGATGGCTGGATGAAACAAATAAGTTGGAACAACCCTAGTCTTATTAGCAATAGTTGCAATAAAAAGTACTATTATTTGTACAGGGTCATTACAATTACTCGTAATGTTATGACTGCTCACTGTACATGCTATTTTTAATTTATAGCACAGTCCAATGTAAGCTATTTAGAAGACATTCTCAGCCTGAAGCCTTATTAGTATAATTAATGTACAGTATTAACTATAAAGAGAGAGAAGGAGGGCTGTGGGAAAGATGCATGACATCAATAGTTTAAATCTTTAAAGGAATGTGAAAATTTATAGCCTATAGATTTGTCAAAGATTATTTACTGCCCTATAGCTAAATAGATCATCTGTTTACCGCCACAGTATGAATCCTAAGGACAGATTGCAAGGTGAGGTTGGACTAAAATGGATGGACCTGTTTGAATTCCATCTCATTTGTTACATGTTAATTTCATCCAATTCCAGCTATTGGATACAAGAGTGGGGATCTTTACAAAGATAAGAGCGTTCAGGCATTTCTGGACAGATCTCGGTTCATTTCTTAGGTGGATTTTGGTTAGAAGTAAGAAAGATTTCTTCTAGCCCTCCAGGTGTCAAAACCTAAGTGAGATTTTTATTTAACATCTACATGAAGCCGCTGGGTGAGATCATCCGTGGTTTTGGGGTGAGGTATTATCAGTATGCAGATGACACCCAGCTGTACATCTCCACCCCAAACCAGATCAGTGATGCCCTCTCCCTGATGACCCTCTGTCTGGATGCGGTACGGATTTGGATGAACGGGAACATGCTTCGACTCAACCCGGCCAAGACCGAGTGGCTGTGCATACCGGCATCTCGGCCCAGTCAGGAATGTCCATCTTTGGCCATAGGGGGAGAGGTGTTGCCCCCTGTGGATAGGGCACGGAATCTGGGGGTCCTCCTGGATGTACGGCTCTGGTTGAAGGAGCAGGTGGGGGCCGTCGCCAGGGGGGCCTTTGCCCAGCTCCGCCTTGTTCGTCAGCTTCTCCCATTTCTGGACCGAGATGCCCTGCACACAGTCACTCATGCCCTTGTCACCTCCAGACTCAACTACTGCAACGCTCTCTATTTAGGACTGCCCTTGCATACCATCCAGAGACTGCAGCTGGTGCAGAATGTGGCCGCGCGGGTGATGATGAGAGTCTCCCGATTCTCCCATATTACCCCCCTCCTGCGCAGCCTGCATTGGTTACCGGTTGCGCTCCGGGTGAGATTCAAGGTTTTGGTTTTAACATACAAAGTCCTACACGACATGGGTCCCCAATATTTAAGGGAGCGACTCCTACCGATATCGAGTGCCAACCGCCCTGTGCGAGCACACAGGCAAGGACTCCTCGGGGTCCCATCAGCAAGTCAGTGTCGGCTGGTGGTTCCCCGGTGATGAGCCTATTCTGTCGCAGCCCCTGACCTTTGGAACCAACTACCCCTGGGGCTCCGCCTGGCCCCTGACCTTCACATTTTCTGCCATGATTTGAAGACCTGGTTGTTTGACCAATCCGGGCTGTGACCCTTCCCTGGGGGGGGATGGTTCTTAAATTATTTTAAATTTTAACTTCGTTTAACTATTATTGGGCTTGTGATTGGTTTAATTCTCTTTTAATTATTTATAGTTGTTACTGTTTTAGTTGTGAGCACGAGTCTTCGGAGATGGGGCGGCATACAAGTCCAAATAATAAATAAATAAATAAATTTCCCATTTCTGTTCTAGAAGAAGTTCTAATTTCTGAAACCAGTCTAATAACTGTGAATATGTGAATAGCATAGCTTTTATCTCATGTGGGACACTTCTGATTTGGGCGAGAAGAAGAGGATCCATTACATAGATGGTCAGGATAGGAAAGGTTTTAACTTTGAGGGATCCAATGCAGGGGTGGGCTTCAAAAATTTTAGCAACTGGTTCTCTGCCCCATTGCTTGGTGGGAAAGGCCATGGTGGGCATGGCCTAGTTGGCTTCCTGCACCACGGCAGGGGTGGGGGGCATTTTTACCCTCCGTGGGCTCTGGAGGCTTTCCTTGAGCCTCCGGAAGGGTGCAAATGGCCTCCCTGGGCTCTGGAGACTCTCTGGAAGCTGGAAACGGGCCCATTTTCAGCCTTCCCAACTTCCAAGAGGCCCGTTTTTTGCCCTCCCCAAGCCTCCATGTGAGCCCTGTACTTACCTAGCATCCAAAATGGGCCATGTGGGGATTCCTGGGAGGGGTGGGGTGGGATGGGTGGGGCCAGCCAGGGGTGGGAGTTCTCTGAATTGCACAGAACCTTGCTAAGGGCTCTCCCGATCCTGTGCAAACCCCCAGCAGCCCATGCCTGATCCAATGTTTTCCCACTTCCCCATTGCACCTTTGAATGGGAAAATTTAGCTGATGCCAGCCTAAAACATATGTGCTCAATCCACAACTCACCATTCATGGGCAAAATAGTCGAGGGTTTCATGTGCTGCTCCCAGTGTGCTTATGTTTTATGTTCTTCAAGTAGACCTCAACTTACAACAGTTCAGTTAGTTACAAGGTGCTGACAAAAGTGACCTATGACAATTTTTCACTTATGACCATTGCAGCATCCCCATGGTCATGTGATCAACATTTGAATGCTAAGCAATTGGTTCATATTTATGATGGTTGCAGCGTCCCAGGTCATGTGATTCCCTTTTGCGATGTGCTGATAAACAAACGCCATGGGGAAGCCAGATAGATAGCAATAGCAATACCACTTAGACTTATATACCACTTTATAGTGCTTTATAGCCCTCTCTAAGAGGTTTACAGAGTCAGCATCTTGCCCCCAACAATTTGGGTCCTCATTTTACCCACCTCGGAAGGGTGGAAGGGTGAGCTAACCTTGAGCCTGGTGGGATTCGATCTGCCAAATTGTAGTAGGAGTAGCTTGCATTACTGTACTCTAACCACTGCGCCACTGAGGCTCATAGATGCACTTAACAAGCATGCTACTAACCTAACTGTCAGCGTTCCAGCAAACCTCCATTTCAATCAGTAACTCTGAGACAAACATATCTCAAAAGTATCTTTATTAGAATAGCACCTGTTATGCCCCTGGTGGAGACTGACTCTGAGGGAGAGGAGGAACAGCTGACAGGGAATGGAAGTGTGGCTCCGGAGGTTGTGGAGGAGGCTGGGGAAGGGCAGAGGCCAGCTGAGTAGTCAGAGGAGGACCCAGACCCATCCCCTATCCATCCTAGGGCACACAGGGAGGAGAGGATAAGGGAGGAGAGGGCCTTGATTCTCTTCATGGGCTGCAGGTGTGAGAACTGCATAACAGTTTGGACCTGCATACTGGCAAATGCTGGAAACAAAGCGTGTTTTATTTTTGTTTGAAGTTATCTTATTTATTTGTGGCGTTCCTTCTGCCGCAATCTAAAGACCTGGCTTTTCTTACAGGCCAGCCTGGATTGAGAGAGATTGGGGCTTTTAATTGGGTATTTTAGCATAATTTTATTCGTTATTTGGATTGGACCAACATTTAACTATTTATGTACATATATTCTTGTGTGAGCCACCCCGAGTCCCCCCCGGAGATGGGGTGGCATATAAATCCAAATAACACAAACCTTTATTTATTTATTTGTTTGTTTGTTTGTTGATTGATTGATTGATTGATTGGACTTATATGCTGCCCTTCTCCCTAGGGACTCAGGGTGGCTCACAGTAAAATACACAATACAATTAAATTAATTTAAAACCCAAGCCCAATAAACTATAAAACCAATAAAACTAATCTAAAATACAGTTAAAAACCCATCCCCCTTCCCTTCAGTCCAGGCCGGCTTGCTGAAAGAACCAGGTCTTCAGGTTGCAGTGGAAGGAACGGAGGTCCGGGGCCAATCAGAGCCCCAAGGGAAGCTGGTTCCACAGGGTGGGTGCTACCACAGAGAAGGCCCTCCCCCTGGGCACTGCCAGCCGACACTGTCTGGCCAATGGCACCCCAAGGAGGTCCTGCCTGTGGGAGCACACAGGGCGATGGTTGGCATCCTTCCAACAAACTGTGCCTTGTTATCTCCTTGAACTTGGTAAATACTTCTCCTGTTCCATTGTGGAAATTTCATCATTGTAGTTTGTTTGGTTTTTTATTTCACCTCTATCTGCTCATTAAATTCGGATTGTATTGCTTTCTTTTGAAGACTATTTTTGAGTACGTTTTATCTCCAACTGAGTATTATTGAACAGTGGGGCCAAGTTGGAGGCATTAAAGGACATTTATTTATGTTTTGGATTTTGTTACATTTGTGGTATACTCTGGGTCATCACAGCACCTGGCACATCTGTGGAAACCCGAATCTAAAAGTTTTCCGGCTTCCCAAAACTTCCCAAACTACAAATCCATCCCCCGTTGGTCATCATCACATCACATGGCCCAATCATGATCCGTCCAAAAATAAGACCCTTATTTCATCCTGCGCTATACTCAATGACCTTGGACTAACAAAAGAATTTTATTTTGTCTACTTAGAGATACTCAATTGAAATCACTCCCGTCCCACTTTCTCAGGCTATGTGGCAGTGTGGAATGTGGCTTCCAAAGCTGATGCTAACAACTGTAATGATTTACTTAAGAACTGTGGCAAGAAAAGGTCGTAAAATGGGGCGAAACATGTCTCACTTAACAACATCCATTTTGGGGCTCAATTATTATTGCAGGTGGAGTAAAACACCTGCATTTTCAGCATTTGTCATTGCTGTTCACCTTAGTTCAACAGTCTCCAATCTTAGATTCTTCAACATGGCAGGTTCAAGTTTTTTCCCTACTTCGTCAGAATAATTCTCTGCATGAGTGTGAGTTGTTTTTTTTCCTTTTAACACTTTGGCAGAATTATTTTGGTTCCCAATGACAGTAAACTGTTCACTGTAACACAAACAGCTATTTTCCTTTACATTCACTAATTACAAAACAACATTCTCACCAAGCAGAAAAAAAACCGCATAAAAGATGATGCTGAAGTACAAAATATGTTGTGTT
The DNA here is from genome assembly GCA_009733165.1 of Naja naja. Taxonomy (NCBI): domain Eukaryota; kingdom Metazoa; phylum Chordata; class Lepidosauria; order Squamata; family Elapidae; genus Naja; species Naja naja. The sequence continues at coordinate 64,836,974 of CM019151.1, read as the reverse complement.
GTGTGCCACTGAACACAGAGCTGGAGGTGGGAGAAGGCTTTCCATGAATAGCTTGGGACAGATTTTAAACAATGCTAAACATGCCCACTGTTGTGTGGGAAATAAGCTTTAAAGCATTTGGCTCAATGCATTACAATGCCATGATGTGGGGCTGTTTTCTGAGATGGAATTTTAGTGATTTGGGGTTAAAAAAAGAAGGTAAAAGTGAATAAGCTAAGTTATATAAACAGGAAACAAACCTTACACTCAATTGCACTGATGTTGTTGCCTAGTTGGATAGTGAAACATTTGTAAGAAAACGATGAGACTCAGAGAACATTAAATACATGACAATCCTCCTTCTCCTACCCCCTCCTCCTCCCTGAAAACTCCTCCCTCTTCTAGAACCGATGATTTTACTAGTTGGGTAATGAAATGTCTTCAACAAAACAGTTCGTCTTCTCCTCCTCCTACCTTCCTCCCTCCTTCCTCCTCCATGTCTTCCTTCTCCACTTCCTCTTCCGCCACCTCCACCTCCACAAACCACTCTATGTTCTAGCACTAATCATGTTCCTTGTTGAGTAAAGAAATGGCTCCCAAGAAAACAACCAAGCTCATTTGTCCAGACCATGAAATGAGGCTGTGTAGAATGTAACACTCTTTAAGTGAAATATGTGTTGGGTTAGCCTCAGTTACTTTTATTATCATTGTTTTGGTTATTTCTTTCTTTTTTAATAATGCTTTATTGAGTTTTTTTCCCATTTATACATAATACCAATAGTTATTAAACAGCTCTGTGACATTATATATACATTTATGTGGCCTATCAAAACTTACAGTACATAATACTTTCATACCCTCTTATCTGTTATATACATTATTCACATTTTCTATTCTTATATGTGGAAAAGGAATTTTCCATGAGGTTGCTGTGCTCTTTCTCCTGGCCCCCTCCTCAGATAACAATAGCACCAGGTGGACCAATCACAGCACAGCTGTGATTTAGGATTTTCCCGGGCTTTGCCAAGCCCCACCTCACCTGGCTCTGGACTATTTAAAGGGCTAGCCTCGTGGCATCTAGCCAGTTCCACCATTACTGATGTTCCAGCTGCTTGGGACCATGCAGCTGGAAGGATCCTACCTCATGCCACGAGGAGGATCTTTGGGACTCCAGTCACATAGGTGACTGCCACAAGAAGAAAAGAAAAGACTCTAAGAAGAAACAAATGGACACTGACTACTGAAATAACCTTTTAACTTATTTTATTGCTTTTTGTGTTTTGTTTACAACAATAAATAACTTGCATTGGACCCACTGGGCTCAGACTCTTTCCTGATAACTTCACAGTAGAGAAAGGTAACGAAACACCCATATTTAACCCTAAAAATCCCTTAACATTATATCTATTATCAATCCAAATAAATCATGTTTCCCATACTGTGTTGTATTCTGTGTCTGTTTTCCCTTTTAATTCCATAGTTAATTTATCCATTTCCACACACTCTGAATTTTTTTTTATTATTAAGCCTTCAAGTGGTATGAAGTTTTTCTTCCAGTACTGAGCATATGAAATTCTTGCTGCTGTTAATATATGTAATATAAGATATCTTGTCTTTCTAATATAGTTTTTTTTAATTATTCCTAAAAGGAATAATTCCGGGACAAAATCAATTTTGTTTTTGGTTAACTCTAACCACGTTTGAATCATTTTCCAGTATTTTTTTGCTTTGGGGCATGTCCACCAAGAACGAAAGAAGGTATCTTGTTGTTGTCCATGCTTCCAAAGATTTGGTTTTAAATTTGGGTAAATCTTAGCCAGTCTTGAAGGTGCCAAATGCCAATGATAGAACATTTTATGTTGGTTTTCCTTATATGCTGCTGATTTTGTTATTTTATAATTCACATTCCAGATCTTTTTCCATTCTTCCAAATCAATAGTATGTTCAATGTTCCTACCCCATGCAATCATCATTCCTTTCATAATTTTTTCCACTCTTTCAAATTCTAATAAATGTTTATATAGCTTTGATAATAATTTCTCATCTGGGCCAATCAAGATTTTATCTAGTTTTTGTATTTCATTATCTATTCCAAATTCCTCACTGTCTTCTTTATATCTTGTGTGAATTTGCATATAGGTCCACCAATCCAGTTTTATTCCCTGCTCTTCCAATTTCTGTCTCCTCTTTAAGTTCCCTTGGTCATCTAAAATTTCCCTATACCAAGCCATTTTCTTAACCTCCATTATATTGGGGTGGATTACTGCTTCCAAGGGAGATACCCAGTTTGGAATTTTCAAATAATATTTATTCTTTTTTTGTTTCCATGATTGTATCATCACATTTCTTGTTTTATGTCTATAAAAGTATAGATACGGTTTGTTTTCTTTGTCCCACAGGAAGGCATGCCAACCTCTTTGTATGTCATGCTCTTCTATGGTTAATATTCTTTTTTTCCCTTAGATTGATCCAATCTTGTTTCCATACAAGTATTGCTGCTTTATGGTATAGTTCCCAATCTGGAAGCCCAAGGTCACCTCTGCTCTTACTATCCTGTAAATCTTTTAACTTTATTGGGCAGCTTTTTTGCCTGCCCAAACAAATTTTGTGATTATTCTGTTTAGTTCTCTAAAAAAATTCTTATCTAATTTTGTTGGAGTTGTTTGAAATAAGTATAAAATCTTTGGCAGAACATTCATTTTTATACTTGTTATTCTTCCTAATAACGATAATTGTAGACTCCCCCATTTTTCCAAATATTTTTTAATTTGAATAATTTGGTGTGATTGTCTTCTTTTATCATGGAGCACTTTGCTGTTAACCATATTCCTAAATATATTTTTTTTGTGATTTGTAATCCAATTACTTTTTCTAGTTCCTTTTTATTTTTCATTGTTATGTTTTTCACTAGCATTTTGGTTTTGTCTCTGTTGATTTTAAATCCTGAAATCTCTCCATATTTTTCTAATTCCTCTATCAAAATCGGACCTGATTCTAGTGGCTCCTCAATAAAAATTTATTATTATTATTATTATTATTATTATTATTGTTGTTGTTGTTGTTGTTGTTGTTGTTTCATTATCTTCTTATTGTTGCTTTTTTCCCCAAACAAGGCTATGTTATATTCTTCAAGATTATATTTAATTTTAATTTTTATTCTGTGATTCTTAGTTCTTCAAATTGTAAGTTGCCCAGAGTTCTTCCTAAGTATTGGATGACCATTAAAATCAAAAGGAAGGAAGGAAGGAAGGAAGGAAGGAAGGAAGGAATGGTCAGAGTAGACTTATTTTAGTCTAGAGTCAGACTTCATCTTGGCAGTGAATTGGGATTCTCCCAGTAGACTAACTTTCTTTGATTAGCCTTTGATATCATTAACCAGATAATCCTCTTGGAGCGATCTGATAATCGGAAGTAATAGGGCAAGAATTAAGGATTCCCAGAGAGCAATCTGGCAACTTCTTACTGCACACTTTCAAGTGTCTAATGTGTTTCTTCCTGAAAAGGTGCTTGTCCTTAGTCATTATGAAGCCATTGGATGTGCTGCCATCTATATGCTAATGATTCACACATTCTCCTCAGAATGAGGTCAAGCTAAGTAGATGTTGGCTAGGTGCTTTGAGACAGTAATTAGTTGGATATGGACCAAAAAATTGAAAATGCTGTGGATTGGTGGTTTCAAGATCTAGGAATTAGAATAATATCATTTTATTCAAAAGGAGTAGATACCCAGGTGGAATAAAATGGGATTTACTATTGGGTTCTATCTTTTCAAAGGAGGCTTAAGTGGTTAGAATGGCATACAGTGGCTATTTTCAACTCTTAACTTTTTTGAACCTGCTTGTTGGAAAGAGCACTGGGATTTGGCAGAGGCAATTAGCTTAAGTAGCAATAGTACTTAGATTTATATACTGCTTTTACAGCTCTTTTTAATCAGTTGACAGAGCCAGCATATTTCCTCCAACAATCTGGATCCTTATTTTACTGACCTTGGAAAGATGATAAACTGAGTTAACCTTAAGCCCCATCAGGATTGAACTCTAGACCGTGGGCAGAGTCAGCCTGCAATACTGCCGTGAAAATAAATTCAAATTTTGTTTTCCTAAATATACTAAGACAAATAGAAATAATTTATATGTTCCACACTAGTTGACATAGATCTACCAGTGTCTTCTCTGACCACAGAATAACCCCAAAATCCTGCTATTCCACTTCTGAGATCCTCCAGCAAGCAGCAAGATAACAAGATTCACGAGAAGGATGGAATCTGCCTAGCAGTGGCAGTTACTGGTCAAGGGTTCCATTTATTTTGCTGTAAGAACTAAGTACAGAAGGATCTCTGCACTTTAGAGAAACAGAATAGCTTCTTCTTACTTCTAAATTTGATGGTGCTTTAGTGGGATCAAGTGATAAAGAGTAAACTGTAACAATTATTAATGGCCGAGAAAGCTAAGAAAGGCTTCTGTTTGGGGTTTATTTCTTGTAGCGAAAATCTCAAATAAAAGATCAAGTAACTAGACAGGGCTTGAAGAGAGAAGAGAGAAGACAATTGTTGGCTTTTGTTCAGGCATTGCTTTGGATGACAACTGTCTTAACTACAGATGCCACCTCCAATGTTATTTTTTAAGTATATTTTCAGTGCCCATGTGAAAATTGGAGCTGAATAATAAGACAAGGTGCTACTTTTAAATATTTCATCACCCTCATCTTCAGAATTATTGGATCTAGTGGCTTCTGGATTTATACTGATTTTAGGACCCAACATGTATCACTGGACTTTTTCATGGTATATCTGTCTTTTTTCCTCCCAAAATATGAAAGACAAAGAAAAAAGGGAAAAAAATCCTTAGATAGCTTTAGGTGAGTCACCAACAGCATTATTGTTTTGAAGGAAGTCGGTCTTCTTCAATTCTCTCAATGGTCAATATTGCATGCCATGAACTACTAGTGCAAAATCTTAACTTGTGATAAACAGTCTGAAACAAACAAAGTTAAAGGCGCCTGCAGCTTTTGAGGGAAAGGGTTGGCCATTTTTGAAAGTACTTTTGTCCTCTAGGTTGGCAATCCTCCCCATTTACACGAGTCAATTGCAGGTGATCTTCTCAGGTGACATAAACCCCGTGTCACCAGGCAGGTGAAGGGCCATCTTCCCATTGGGGCAGATTACCAGGTGGGCAATGCTGTCATTACTGAGGGAAAGTCACCAACCTTCCGGAGGGAATTTCAATGTTCTGCAGACAATATAGCAAATAACTTTGCGTGACAAACAAAGATTTTGTAGCTTTCCTCTTCCTGTTTGCAATGAGCTCTGTGAACGCAGCTTTGGAAGGCAGCCTCAATGCAAAAACCATCTTTGTAACACACAGCTTAGGGCTTCCAGTGAGAACTGGAAGGATTGGTTCAATGGGTATTTCTTCACACAGGAGGTCTGTGCTCAGCTCACCCTGAGAAGATGTTTGCTAATAATGTTGGTTGTTTCCATTGCTCTGGCCATTGAAGAATGGACAATTTTATCAAATTTCAGTCCCAGGGTTGCAAGTCTCTTCCTGGTTAGCTCAGCTTGCTCAAGGCCCAGCTTGTTTAAGACTCTGTTGCCCATCCAAATTGTGCTGGGAATGGTGTATGAGGAATATATGCCTGATAACTTTTGTTGTATAGCTGGCTAAAGCAAGAGGATACCTCCTGTTCATTGGTCTCTTCATTTTTCTTCCTCAAGTTGTTGAGAGCCGAGGGCCAAAACATCATGGCGGCTGACTGCATGAGAGGCACCCATGTGGCCAATGGCTTCCTGCCATGGACAGAGTGTGGCACCCTAATACTGCATTCTAACCATGAGTGTCATGCCCCCATTGGAACCTGAATCTGCAGAGAAAGACGAGACAGAACTGGAGCTGACAGAGATCGAAGGGGTGGCTTCGTTGGATTGGGAGAAAAATGGGGAGGAGCAGACCCAGTCAGGCCAGAGCCTTTTAGGATTCGGATGGCTCATAGGCAGGGACAGGGGGAGCAGGATAACTGGGGGGGGGGCTAAGCAGTGGACATGAGAGACAGAGCTCAGGCGAAGAGCAGGGACCACCCCCTCCTGATCCGCAAGCACAGAGAGTGGAGAGAAGGAGAGAACAGCATAGACTGACCTGATTACTCGGGAGGAGAGCACCCCGCCCCTCTCCACAAGGGACCTCTGGGGACTGAGATTTAAGGAGATGCTGTGGGGAGGGGCATTTGTTGGGAACTGAATTCCTGGAGTGTTGAGTGCCAATGTTTGAACTTTCCTGGATTCCTTGCATTCTTTCTGAATTTCTTGCTTTGCAGCCATGATGCTCACAGCGTTGGGTTGGCCAGAGGCTGCTTGAGGGGTGTGTGTGTGTGTATCATCACTTTGCTCTGGGACTTGCCAGAAATGTGGGAGCATGTGGGGTGTTAAGTTTGCATGAAGAGACAGACGCGGAGTGCTTCAAGCTCTTTGTTTATTAGTGACTACAGCTCAGAACGGACCCACTTTGGCTGGGCTGCAGCTGCTACTTATAGCCAGCAGCTGCAGTTGCCAGCCAATCAGAGTGCAGGGTTTTCCCGCACTTTTTAAACCAATCATTTCTTACATTTTACAAGAACAGTTCAAAGTAAACCAATGACTTTAAACCTGCATACATAACATGGGGAAATTTGGAGCAATAAAGGGGTGTTTTGAACTGCCAACTGCCTGTTTTACCTCTGTGCTATGCCCCGGGTCATCACAGTGGGTGACAGGAAATTCATTTTGGTAAATAGTAGATTCAAACAACATAATTTTTACTTCTTTTTTTATAATGATTATAGATAGCAGGGGGTTAGACTAGAAGACCTCCAAGGTCCCTTCCCGCTCTGATTATTCTGTACAAATCTGCAAACTCAACCTAGCCTTACCAGCTTCTTTTCTCAGTGAAACAACTTTATTCTGAAGAAAAGGCAACACACCTATTCAGAACACTTTTGACGTTAACTAATTTTTGCACATATATATCTTGCCTTAATCTGAGGAATGAGTTATGTAAAGCCATCTCTCTGTGGTAAATGGTAGATCCAAAGAGGACCTTGTACCCAAAGTCATTTTTTGTGTGTGTGCCTGACAGAACACTTCTTCAAAATCCCTTTACTAGCAGAAGGTCATAGTACTGTACATTCTTTTATACAAAAGAATTTCTTCTCCAGAACACTGAAATGAAAATGAGTTTTCTTCTTTTCACTTCAGTGCATCTCATGCTCAGAGGAATTAGTCTGCATCTTCCCCCCCCCAAATTTTTTTTCCTCCAAAGTCCATGCAAGGATATTAAGCCATGGAAGGATGAAAAAAAAGAAGCAGTCCTTTTTTGTCTGGTGATCTCCAAGAGATTCAGTAAAGTCCTTGATAACAACTTCTCATTGCTCCTGGGGGAACCAGAAGACTGTCATGTTCTTATGAAACACCCACAGAGCAGACCTTGTTATTGTACCTGCGCATTCCATTCCTCTTGACAGATCGGGCTGAAATGGATTCAAAAACTGTAAATATCAAGATGAATGCACCTGAGCAAGGAAATGTCCTTGAAACCTCAACAGGATATTGGTCTGGCTTTCTAAAGGCCATCTCCCTTTGCGTCTGGTTCTTTGGTTAAACAACAATAACCAAAGATAGATAGATCACTCATTTGAGTGACAAGAAGCAAAGATGTCCCCATTTCTAAGCTACTGCAGAAATCAATTGCAAACGAAAACGGAGCAGCGTAAGGGGATTTTGGTACCCAAGGTCTCACCTAAAGATTAATGGAAAAGCTCTGATGAATTATATTTGGCATTAGGAAAGCTTTTTGGTACTCTTGGTCCAGTGGTGAGAATCAACCGGTGTAACAACTGGTTCGGTGACCACACGCTGCATTTGAAAACCATCCATTTTTTTAATTAATTATTTTCAGCTCTAATACCTTCTACTGCAGCCCCTATGAGTAAAACAGCTGAGGCATGGCAATCCATTGTGCCAAGTGAATCAGCTGGGCTGCAAAACATGGAAATATAGGACAGACTAGGGCAGCAATCGTCAACCGGTGGGCCGCGGCCCACTGGTGGGCCATGATAAAATTTTGGTGGGCTGCAGAGGAATCTCACCCCAGAGCACCCCCCCCAAGCAATTAATCCAGGCTGCACAGAAACACAAGGCTGTGCTGCCCACATGGCCCACGGGAACCCTCCCCGCCCACTCATTCCTTACCTGGCAAACTTGCCTGCTAAATTGCTATTTTTCCAACCATCAGCTGTTCTGCTGTGCCAGGAGATTTAGATTAGCTAGGAAGCAGGAAATGGTTGGATTTCTTGCTTTCTAGCTAGTCTTTAGATCTTCAGCTCTGCTTTTAAGCACAGCCGAACTTCCCTTAGGACTGAAGGTTCTATTATTCAGTGCAGAGTCACGGAAAGTAAACTTTATGTGACAGACTGAGCTAGCCGATGACAGGTAGATATATCACTGAATGATTCTGTGAGCAACTCAATCTGCCTGCCTGCTTTGCCTGATTTTGGGTAAAAGTTGCTCTTTTTAATAAAAAATCAATATTTACATACATGGTGTGTTGTGAGTTAATTTTGTGAGTTTGTTTGCTAGCACATTTTATGAGTTTGCTTGCAAGCAAATTTTATGTGACAGACTGAGCTAGCCAATGGCAGATAGATAGATCTCTGAATGAATCTGTGATTCTATGAGCAACTCAATCTGCCTGCCTGCTTTGCCTGATTTTGGGTATAAGTTGCTCTTTTTTATAAAAAAATCAATATTTATATAAATATTTATAATATTTACATACAAGCCACACCCAGCCAGTCACATGACCACCAAGCCACATCCACAAATTAGATCATGCCCACAGAATTGGTTAGTGGTCCCTGGGATTTAAAATTATGAGTTTGGTGGTCCCTGAAGTCCAAAAGGTTGGCGACAGAACAGAAAGATGCTGCTGGTAAAATAAAATTGAAAATGAACAGGCAGGTGAGCGAGGCCTCCCATGCGCAGCATTCTTCCATGTGCCAAAGGGCAAAATATTGGCTTCACATGCATATGCAAATAGGGCTTTGTTTTCATTTTGCAATTTTGCACAGCACATCCAGCACAAAGATGGATTAGCAGTCCATCGGAAGATGGATGCACACTGATGCTTTAGCAACCACTTCAGGAGCTGAAGAAAAATCACTATCTCATTTTGGTCAGAGTTGAATTTCGGCTGACAAAGAAAATACAACTTTGGGCATTTTGCCTCAGTGACCATCTGGAAGAATGGCTGGATTCCCACTCAAAAATCTGTAGGACTCTTGCCATTTGCCAGTGGTGCCAAATAGCAAATGGCTTAGATGAGTAGCCTTACAGATAGTCCAATGCAAAGAGGAAAGATCAGGCCAGCGAAGCTTTGGCCCAGTCTACCTGGTGCAAAGAGGAACGATCAGGCCAATGTAGCTGCAGCCTGGTCTACCCAATTAGGCCAGTGTGGCTTTGGCCCAGTTTACTCAATGCGAAGAGGAAACCTGCCAGCAGTTTGGGGAGTGGCATCACACCCACCCAGTCAGCCATGCCCTTATTTCCCCAGGGTCAACTACAACCCTGATGTGGCCCTCAATGAAATTGAGTTTGACACCCCTGATCTGGAACATCTGTTCGGGAGAAAGAGAAGAAGGATTCCAAAACTTTGCCCCACTAAACTATCATTCATTGATTCATTCTATGGAGATTCTCTATCATCCAGGTCAGTCATTGTCCCAAACATGCTTTTCAAAAGGAAGTTGGACTTTATGGACTTTTTCCTTGAAAAAGTTTTGCTTCTCATTCAAGAAACATCTTCAGTTCTGAAGAACTGAACTGACGATGCTTCGGACATAAAGAGGATGAAAAAAAAAGTTTTCAAGGAGAAAAAAACAAGAAAGTTCAGTTGCCTTTTGAAAAATACCTTTGGGACATTGATTCACTCATTGTTTCAATGATTCATTCCTTGATTCATTCCTTGTTTCATTGATTCATTCATTGATTCATTGATTCATTCATTGATTCATTGATACATTCATTGATTCATTGATTCATTCATTCATTCATTCATTCATTCATTCATTCATTCATCTGTTCATACATCCATACCTATATACTTCCTGATACTTGTATTTAATTCAATGCCACCAACAAAGTTAAGAAAAGAATAAAAAAGTATTGAAGCAATTCTTTGTATAAAGAAGCACTGGAGGATGCTAACATAGTTAATAGCCACTCCTGGATGCCAGAAAGAAAGAAATGGTTCAATGGTATCCATTTAGGAAGACCTTACAGGCAACAAAAGATATTGCACTAATGATCACAGGACTCATTTTTGGGGGGCGGGTACGTGTTTCCTTGCCATTTGCTGGTGGGGAGCTTGGCTGGCCAGGAGTCAAAGCACTAAAACAAGCAGACCAAGAAATGCGATAGAGAAGTCCTTCTGCTTGATGGTAGAACTGCTGAAAGAGCTACACAAACCTGATTGGTCACCAAGGGGGTTTATGATTCCTAGTCACTCAGGGAGAAAGAAAGTGTTTTACATGAATCTGTTTCCTCTGCAGGAAAATTATGGATTATTTAGAAGGAGAAACCAACCAAGGCAATCAAAATTCCTGCTCCTTTTGCATATATATGCACTGTTTGGTGGAGAACATTATTTTAACTGAATGGATAACTAGGTTGATGCACTATGTGTGCTTCCAGCATAAATGGCAGTGTGAGCTCAATATAAATAATGCATAATTTTGCAAAGATACTGTTTCATTAAGTTTGTTAGTAAACTGAAGCAAACAATTAGGTTTAGTTTCCTTGACTTTCCTGCCAGGGGTGGGCTTCAAAAATTTTAGCAAGGGTTCTCTGCCCAGTTGCTGGGTAGGCCTTCTCTGTGGGAGCGCCCACCCTGTGGAACCAGCTGCCACTGGGGTTGCGGTTGGCCCCTGACCTGCGTTCCTTCCGCCACAAACTAAAGACCTGGCTGTTTTTGCAGGCCGGACTGGATTGAGGGGGATTGGGGTTTTTAATTGGGCACTTTTAATGTGGGATTTTATCGTTTATTTGGATTGGGTTTAATACTTTCTTAATATTTGTACGTTATATTTTTGTGTGAGCCACCCTGAGTCCTTCGGGAGATGGGGCAGCATATAAATCCAAATAAATGAAATGAAATGAAATGTAATTTCGAACAATCACCCAGTGAATGGTTGTACATAGACAGCTCCCCATTTTGTTTATGAGTATGAGTTTATTATGAGTATGTACAGTTGCATTGTTTAGACAGGAAGGCATTTACATCTTATAGGTTAAATACTTTTCCTTTAATCTAGGGATGAAGTGTGAAGTGTGAATAAATTGCGTTCAGAATTTTGAATCGGCTGCAAAAGTGTAAGTAGACTGCTGACCTTGATAAAGAGGTAGCAGGATATTTAAGACCTTCATTAAACTAAAAGAAAGACATTTCTGCTTGACCAGGGTAGATGCAATTAATTGACTGTCCCATGTAACAGTCTTGTTTATTCTCTTGTTGCCACATCAACCTTTGTCTGCACTCCTAAAAAACTAACAGAAATGGTGGTGTGAGATGTAAAGAACAGGGGAAAAAAAATATCCATAGGATTGCAAATTTAGGTCCTGAAGCCTGCGTGATGATGAAAAGGAAAAGCATTCATGTTCTGAATCAAAATAGCTGAGCCAATTAATACAATAAATGTTTCCTCCTTGTGTTTCCAAACTTGGGCAGAAAATGATATTGCCAAAGTTGGGTGAAGCAAATGCATTAAGGAGCATAAAAAGAAATTTCCTGATCTGCATTTCCCCCCCCCTCTTTTTTTTTGATTGCCATGTAATATGTTATGGATCGTTTCCTCTGAATTATTTATTTCATTTATTTATTTGGTACAAAACATTTCCCCAAACCCAAAAATGCCTAGGCAGCTACCCTGCGTTGTAAACTTGCATTATCACAGCTGGCAGCAGGGAAATGTCAGTCAAACTGAAAATGTCAAGCAGAAACTTTTTTCTAATAAAGGAGTTAATAGCACATGAATACAGCTACCATTAGACCAAGGGCACACGGGGGAAAAAAACCAGTTTAAATGTTAAACACCAGACATAAACAAAACACAAAAGCAGAGAAAGTCTTTGGCAGGTCATGTTTACTTTAGCTGCATATTAACCTTTTTAAAAAAAAATGATCCAAATTACAGTAATACAATGTAAATCCACTCCAAACCAATCATTTTTTAACTGAATCCATATCACCAAATGCTAAACAGTCCTTATCTGTAGGGGTGAAGAGAGGAATCAGCTTAGAATCACTATGTGGTCACAAATGAACAAAGTCCCTCTCACTTTGACTGCCTCTGCCCCTTATCTAACTTTCCTCCCCCCGCACCCCCGGTTTTCCTTTGCCAGGACGGAAGTACAGAATTACAGATCGATTCTGTAATCAAGATCACTTCAGAGAGATCACTTCATATCTTTTAACACTATTTTTGGCAATATTATAATTGTATGATTCGGATAGTCTTTTGGGGTGAATTTAACGGTCTGTGTGCAAAAGGACAGAGGAGAAAGGATATCGCTCAGCAAAAAGTCATCTCAGTGAACTGACTGTATGTTAGTATGGGTGTATGTTTAAGAAGTTGAAATATCCATTAACTATGACACAAGCTTAATGGGAAACAGAAAACCATATCAACATTTATTTTCTCAAAACTGTAGATTTGAAACCTGGAGTGACAAATTTGGACAGGTAAAATTCGGGATATATTCAATTCTGTGAATATCCACTCTTATTTGACACAAGGTTTTAAGGTTTGTAGGAATCAGACTAGCATAAAGAGTGTTTTGCTCAAGAAGGCACAACACTTGGGATCCCCATAATGAGGTATAATGATTGTGATCGCTAGGATAAGAAAGAAAGAAAGAAAGAAAGAAAGAAAGAAAGAAAGAGAAAGAAAGAAAGGAGAAAGAAAGGGAGAAAGAAAGGGGGAGAAAGAAAAAGAGAGAGAGAAAGGAAGGAAGGAAGGAAAAAAGAAAGGAGAAAGAAAGAAAGAGGGAGGGAGGGAGGGAGAAAGAAAGGAAGGGAGAGAGAGAGAGAAAGAAAGAAAGACAGAAAGACAGAAAGAAAGATAAAGAAAGAAAGAAAGATCTTGTAGATTTAGTATTATACTCTGGGAAAAATTCATTTAGCAACTGTCTCACTTAGCATAAAATGTTTAATTGTGGTCGTAATTTGAGGTCTACCTGTATGGCCCCTAAATTGTTCTTCTTTCCAACACATCTCTCTTTTCCTGTACATTCCAGGAATAAAAAAGATGGGTTGAAGTTGAAGTTGGAGTCAAAATCCATGTTTCTCAACCTCAACTCCAAGAAGTCCTCAATTTACGACTACAACTGAAGCCAAAATTCCTGTTGCTGAGTGAGAAGTAGTTGTTAACACTGTAGTTGTTAAATGGCTACCATGGTTGTTAAGTGAATCTGTCTTCCCCCGTTGGCTTTGCTTGTCAGAAGGGGGGGATCATATGACTTCTGCACACTGCAACTGCCATAAATATGAAACAGTTACCAATCATTTGGATTCTGTTCGCATGACTATAGGAATGCTCCATGGGTTATATCTATGAAAAACGGTCATAAATCTCCTTTTTTTCAGTGCTATCCAAAGGTGGGATTCTACTGGTCCGACCTGCTTTGGTCAAACCGGTTTTTCCAGCTATCATTTGGCCCTGCCCACTGACCCCTACCCTAGTCTTTCCTTTATTTCTGTGTTTTCCAGCTCAGCTGATTCACATGCCACAGTGGATTGCCGTGCCTCAGCTGTTTTACTCACTGGGGCTTAGAAGGTAAGTATTAGAGCTGAATATGGGCAGTTTTTAAATGCTGTGTGCGCAAAGCACACATTCACTGACCCAGTTGTTACACTGGTTGAATCCCACCACTGGTGCTGTCGTAATTTCAAATGGTTACAAAATGAATGGTTGTAAGTTGAGTTTCAACTTGTAAGTCGAGTGTCAAGGATTAACTTCCAGAATCCTGACATCGAGGGCTACCTGCACTTTAAGACGAGTATTCTTTCACTTCCATCATACAGTTGAACTTCTGGAATTTAATTCAATCTGGTGGTTGATGTCCAGATTTAAAGCCATGATGCTGGTGGCAGAATCCTGGGAATTGAAGGCCACACATCTTAAAGCTGCTAAGGTTGAAAACCACTGAAGCCAGATGAAAAAAGGAATAAAGAGCAGCAAAGTGTTTCTAAGTATTATTTCAGTGGTGAGATTCTGCCGGTTCGGACTGGTTAGGGTGAGCTGGTAGTTTGGATGATCAGATGGCCCCACACCATGCCCCCACCCTATCCTGTCCTTTATTTCCTGCTTTATAACTCATCTCAATCATGTGGCACACGTAATTCCCTCCCTCCCTTGCTGTTCTACTCATCGTTGCTGATTTGGAAGTAAGCAGCTGACCTTCTAAACGCCCCATTTTCAGTGCTGTGCACAAGCACTTTAGGCGCACACTCATTAAACCAGTTGTAAAACGGGCAGCATCCCACCACAGTTTGTGTGTGTGTTTGTGTGTGTGTTGATGCCAAAATTAGGAGAAATGGCCTCTCTTGGGGAATAAAAAGAACCTGCATGAAAATGATGGATTAACTCAGTTTACTCTAGACCTTTTTTTTGAATGATAATAAAAAGCAAATAAACTCTGTAAAACATTGCGGAGTCTCCTAGTGGAGATGTACCTTGCTCTGCAGTTATATGCCGATCCATGACACTATTTTCATTTTATGGGGTAATAAATTGGATCGTTTCCTGGTTTCAGAAGTGATTATATTATGGTTGTTCTGGTTGCTGTTGTTGCTATTATGTCTATAATGCCCAATTCAGTGGTGGCTATTTCTATAATGTCATCATACAAGAACCAGTTAGGGGTGATTCCTTTACTCAACATTTCACAATGATACCCAACAGAGTTAAGAAATGGTGCTGACCATATCTGGCAATTCGCTTTTAGTGTAGGCTTACATTGAGCACTCCAGCTGCTTCATTCATGGAATTTGAATGTGAAATTTAGAAAAATCATCTACTTTTTGCTGTTTCTGATTACCCATTAAATCTTCCTATCTTCCTTCCTTCCTTCCTTCCTTCCTTCCTTCCTTCCTTCCTCCCTTCCTCCCTCCCTCCCTCAATCCCTCCCTCCCTCCCTTCCTGACAAACAATGGTGTGGTTGTAGAAAGGCACCCATAGAGCTAAGGTATGAATGGGGATAAAAGCTGAAGAAGTTTCTTGGATGAGAAGCGAAATGTCTTCAAAGAAAAACCAGAAAGTCCAGTTGCCTCTTGTAAAAGCACCTTTGGGACAATGGGATAAAAGCTTCCAACAACCGAAGAGGTGGGCTTAAGAATGATAAAATTAACATCAACATAGAAAAGATATTGTAAGATAAAGTCCCAGACCTATAGTGCACCAGGGAAGACATGAAGAAATCCAAGCAATCACAATGCGATCTGTCTGTCTAATCTGCCTGCCTGCCTGCCTGTATGTTTACCTATCTACTGTAACTGCCTATCATCTGTCTGTCTGTCTGTCTGTCTGTCTACTGTATCTGCCTGTCTGCCTATCTGCCTGCTTGTCTGTCTATCTGTCTGTCTTGTCTCCCCTCCCCAATTTTTCAAAATCACCCTCTGAAAATATAGGGCCAATAGGAGCTTTTTTGGGGGGGAAACTTAGGCCTCAATTACCCTTTAAGTTCTATTCTTCTGTTGAATTAAATCATCTCAATTGCCCTTGCCTTGTTTTGCGCCATCATTTACTCTTCCAGCATGGTTATTTGCTGGTATTCATAACAGTTCCTTCTAATCATGTGCCAAAATTGCTGGCTGAATATGCAGATGAGCTGTACAACTGCCATTGCACTTCTCTCCAGAGTTCTTCTCAATACGGCATGCCAGGAACGATCTTGTTCGCTTTAGTGGGAAATAAAGGGAGATGAATAGATGGACAGACAGATGGAAAATGAGGGCTTTAATATGCATATTTTAACTCTTCCTGACGTTCCTAGAATCATCTTTATCAAGAAGAAGCTCTACGTGTTAATGTCACTCCCTGAAAAGAGCTGCTTGGAAGATTTACAGAATAAAGAAATTAGACGTTGGCAGCTGGATTCATAGGACATAAGCATGGAGCTTTACTGTGCAATCCACCAACCTCTTTCATATATTAGTTCAGTGGTGGCTAACCTTTTTGGGCTCCTGTGCCAAAAATTGTGCATGCGGTTGCATGCTCGCGCTCGTGTGCCAGCACCCAGAAGGCAATGTACACCCCCCCATGCCCCCTACACATGCGTGCCCAATCCCCACCCCACCCCTGCACTGCACCTCACAGTTAACTTTTGGCCAGTTTGAGGCCTTTTTTGGCATCCCAGAGGCTTGAGGAAGGCTTCTGCAGGCTTTGCAGGCCAAAAACTAGCCCTGTTTCATTACTTCTGGTATTTTTGGAACAACAGGAAGTGATGAAACAGGGCTAGTTTTCAGCCTGCAAAGCCTGCAGAAGCCTGCAGAAGCCTTCCTCAAGCATTTGGCAGGCTGCAAAAGGCCTCAAACCTGCCGTAAATCAGCTGTGAGTGTGCACATGCTCAGTGAGAGTAAGTTTGCCTGTAGCTCACATGCTGGCACAAATGGCTCTGTGTGCCACCCGTGGCACGTGTGCCACCCGTGGCACGTGTGCCATAGGTTCGCCATCACAGTATTAGTTGGATTTGCACTTATGCTAATCATCCTTATGAATAAATCATCCTTAATAGATTTTAAACCCAAACATTTAATTTCTGATCATGACCGCTTATCCTATGTATGTACTACTAAAAGTATCACTATATCTGTTTGTAGCCTCAAGTTAGCTCAAACAATGCATTTTCCTGCAACATTTTTTGAATCAAGGTATCT
Source organism: Naja naja (assembly GCA_009733165.1). Lineage (NCBI taxonomy): Eukaryota > Metazoa > Chordata > Lepidosauria > Squamata > Elapidae > Naja > Naja naja. The sequence continues at coordinate 64,820,037 of CM019151.1, read as the reverse complement.
AAGCTCCACTAACATAAGGAAGGTGTACAAAATGCAAGAGAATTCCAGAGGGGTTGGATGTGGACCACTTGTGGCAACATAATGGTCTCTAAATTGAGGATGCCATCCCACAGCTCTGCCTGTTCTTCTCCTAGAGTCGCTGTTCATATAATGGAAGTATACTATATATAATTCCACTCTCTGCCAGAACACATGCTGATTTAGAACATAGAACATAGTGTTGGAAGTTAAAACCCACCCCTCTCCTAGGAAAAGGAAATCTTTTAGGATATACTAAAAAGGCAGAATATTTCCCCTAAAAGAGAAGTAGAAACTCACCCCCCCCCCACCTTTGTTAATGGGCCATTAAGGCCTGGGCCAGTCTATTCTACATAACAAATATCTACTTCCTTCCAGGAGAGCCATTTAATTGCCCTTCACCCACCAGGTTTCAACCAAACTTAGCACACGGACAACCTACAAAGCTAGCTATGACCTCTGACAGCAACCAATCAGGATATTCTTCCTGTGCCCCAGGAAGTTCAAAGCCAGAGAGGGTATAAAACCCAGGGATTCTCAGCATCTCTTCCCTTTTTTGCCCAAGAGCTCCAAGGCATGTGGATCCTGTCCACCATTAAACCATCTTTCCAAACAGCCTCCATGTTTCCAGTGGTTTTTTTTTTCCATTTGGAACTGAACCCAGATGGACATTTATTCCAACAATAGAATTTGGAATAACAGAGTTGGAAGGGACCCTAACTGTAACTCTAACCCTAACTGAACTATTTGTCCAACTCCTGGTATGATCAGGAGATCCTACACAACTTCAGACGTGAAAGATTACCTGCATTCCTCATTTCTTTTCACCTTTTCAAAGTAATTATATCAAAGGGCAGGCACTGCATTAATTTGGAAGCCTTTCACAAAATTTCCAACGAGTCCATTATTATGGGATGGCTCGTAAAACATAAGCAACAGACAATAAAACAAAATAAAGAGAAACAAAACAAAGCAAAGCAAAACAAATGGTCATAATAAAAGGTGAACTTCTCTGTGACTAAAGAGAGGCAGGTCAGTATAAATCAGAAGACTTAAAGTTTTCTCTCTGCTGATAGTTATTTTTTTTCCCTTTGGCAGATTTATATCCAGATTTTAAATTAAAAATCCAGAGGCAATCTGAAGATATAGCAGGTAGCTGCAACCCCCTCCCACACCTTTACTTTCACTCTTCTTTTTTTTATAAAAAGGCCTTCCATGCTCACAATTCAGGCATGCCCACATGGTCATTCGAGGAAGATTAACAAGCAAACCAAGTTCCAAGGAGCGCCTGTTGGTTATGCAGCTGACCATTTCCCAATTGAGAATAAGATAATTCCTACTCCTTTGTGGGAGTTGGAATGGATTTCCAGAGGGAAAAATTGCAGCCTACAGGAACCAGGTAACCCTAAGGACACAGATAAACCTCCAAGTGGCCTCAATGACCCTCTAAAAGGATGCAAATGACCAGCTGTCCGCAAGGAATATAAACCCTTCCATTCCCCATGATCCTGTCAGAGATGAAGAAGCTTCTTGGGTGAGAAGTGAAACGCCTTCAAAAGAAAAAAAAACAAGGAAGTCCAGTTGTCTCCTGAAAAAGCAGCTTTGGGATAATTGCTGACTATTTCTTTAACATCAACGTGGTTAGTGGCTCTCATCCCTTCTTATAGAATGAATTCCATAGATGAAATATTTCGAACAAGAAAATACTGCAAATTGTTATTCCATATAAATAGCCTAGAACAGGGGTCACCAACCTTTTGGACCTCAGGGACCACCAAACTCATCATTTTCAATCCCGTGGACCAGATACCCTGGGAAAATCCCAAAAAAGTCTGCAGGAAAATTCCCCACCCCATTGTCCTACCGATCGATCATGGGTACTGTCGATCAGGGTACTGTCTCCAGCTCCGTTCACAGGGGGGGAGAGAGAGAGAGAAAGAGGGTAAGGGAGAAGGAGAGGGAGAGAGAGAGAGAGAGAAAGAGAGAGAGAGACTTTTGGCTTCATGCAAGAAAAGCAGCAGAAGTCTTTCTTTCTCTCCCCCAAACTCTGGGGGTCCTCCTGGATGTACGGCTCCGGCTTGAAGAACAGGTCGGGGCCGCCGAGCCTTTGCCCACCGCTTTGTTCGACAACTCGCCCTTTTCTGGAGACTCATGCCCTTGTTACCTCTAGACTTGACTACTGCAACGCTTCTTTGGACTTGCAAATCCGGAGACAGAAGTCTTTGCGGCCGCTTGGTGATGGGAGTTACCCGGTTCTCCCATGTTACCCTCCCGCGCCCTCATTGCTGCCGGCGATCCGGTGAGGTTACAGGTTTTAGTGTTAACATATAAAGTCCTCCATGACATGGGTCCTCAATGAATTTAAACGCCTCGGGCCGTCTGTGCGAGCTCATAGGCAAGGGATTTCGCACTTGACAGTGACTCCCCGACGAAGCCTCTGTTGCGCCCTTCTGGACAACTGCCTTTGGAGCTCCGCCTGGCCCCTGACCTCCGACCTTTCACCGTGAGTTAAAACTTGGTTGTTTGCTGGCTTTGACCCCCTCGGGTTGTGTTTTAATGGTTTTAGTTTACTATATTTGGACTTGTATTTAAGATTTAATAGAAGTATTTATTGTATTAAGTTGTGAGCAGCTCAGTCTTGGAGATGGGGCGGCATACAAGTGCAAATAATAAATAAATAAATAAATAAATAAACTCTGCCAGAAATAAGTCTTGGAGGAGGATTCCTTGCAGGGTCCCAAAGACTCATTTCTGACAGAGTTTGGGGGAAGAGAAAGAAAGACTTTTGCTGCTTTCCTTGTGTGCAGCCAAAAGCAGAAGATGAAAGAAGCGGAAAGAAGCAGCCCAGTGGCCAGGCGAGGCACATGGAGCAAGTTCCTCCCTTCCTCCCTTCCCCTCACTACCTCATGTTGTTCGCAAGGCAAGCAATGCAAGCCTTGTGTTCCATGGGCCATGTAGGTGGTGCAGCCTTGTGTTCCCGTGCAGCCTGGATTAATTGCTTTGGGTGGTGCTTTGGTGGTGACATTTCTCTGCGGAACACCAAAATTTTGTCACAGACCACCAGTGGTCCCAGGCCCACTGGTTGGCAACCACTGGCCTAGAATATGCCATACATTGCAATGATGGTGAAATCAAAGTTTTGGTCCCTGATGTGTCACATTTTCAACCGTTGGTGCGACTATTACCATTTTTCACACTCATGACCATTGCAGCATCCCCATGGTCAAATGATCAAAATCCACACGCTTGGCAACTTGACTCATATTTATGACACTTGACTCATATTTATGACAGTTGCAGTGTCCCGGAGTCATGTGATTCCTTTTTGCGTCCTTTGGAGAAGCAAAGTCAACAGAGAAGCAAATTTCACTTAACAACCAGTGTTACTAACATAATAACTGCAGTGATTCACTTAACAATTGTGGCAAGCAAGGTCATAAAATGGGGCAAAACTCACTTAACAAATGTATTGCTTAGCAACAAGAATTTTGGGCTCAGTTGTTTTTTTTAATAAAATTTCATTGAGTTTTCCTACATATTAAAAACATCTTTTTTCAGCGAACAGCATGATTCCAGGTTACCACACTTCCATACAAACATGACTTTAATTTCATACACATATTTCACATTTAAATTCATACCTTACCATTACTTTTCATATTTTCTATCATTTTTATTACATATTTTCCTCCAGCTTGTTCTATATATTTTTTCAGTTCATTATTAATCTATTTCCTTAAACTTTAAGTGACTCTCATATTTTCATATTCATTATACTTTATGGTTTTTTCTGTCAGGTTTGCAATTTCATCACATATATTTATTTCATCATTCCAACAGTTCAATCTCAATTCAAACATTTCAAAAAAAAAAAATCCTGTATTATTGTCAATTTGAGTGTGCCACCCCTATTGCTTACATATCATGTAATTAATCCCCCTTTAATTAATTATTTAACTTTTAATTATTACCTACCAAGTTAATACCAGTATTCTTCTAACTACTACTACATTACATATATACCTTTCAATTCAGGGCCCGCAAGTTTCCCCTTTAATTACTTAAAGAATATTTATAATTTTAAAAGAAAAAATTAATCTATTCAATTCATCATAAAAACTGATATTATTCTCCTAGTCACAATTTCCATATTTCAGTTCAACTATAATTTATAAATTCATTAAACTTATCATAGTTTCCCCTTTTTCACAATTATTCCATTTAACTCTATATATAATTCCATTAAAAATGCAAACATTACAATAACAAAACAATATGTGACACCTCATCAACTTGCAGAAAATTTTGGGCTCAGTTCCAATCATAAGTTGAGCACTACCTGTATAAGAAATACAATTATAGCTTTTGAACAACATTTGAAGCTATATCTGTTGCTTTGGAACTAGATACTACAATTAACCGCACTGATATTTACTTTAGAAGCATTTTTACATTGATACAAATTTATTAATTAATCTGAATTCTAAGATCTTCATATGTCATACTTACATGAAATAGGCACACTTTAGCAAGTTTTTCCCTCCAACTTTAATTAACTGGTAGTTTGGATGCATTTAATTTTCAAAATGCTGTGAATTTAATTATTCATATTTTATGTTGCTTTCAATTTATGGTTTTACCTTCTATTTTATTATAAGTTGTCAAGAGAATAGTTATGGAACAGCAGATAAATCTGAATAAAAAGACAAATAGACGTAGTTATTCATGGACTTGATAACTCAGTAAAATTTCCAATTAAAATTTAAATCATTGTACTGTGTTTTACTAATATCATATAGCAGGGATATAAAATAGTTTTGCTGTGACTCTTTCTGGGTAAGATTTTTTTTTGTTCTGTTTTGGTGTTAGAAACTAGCTGCAAAAAATTCCAGTTCAAGGCCAGGCTTAGGGGGGAAATATTTAAAATTATTGAATGTTTCTTTTTTTTAATCTTGATGTAAGTCATTTAGAGTTGCCTGAACTGCAAGATGGGTATCAAATACATTTGAGATAGATAGAGGTGATAGAGAGAAAGAGAGAGAGAGAGAGAAAACAGAAAGATAGAAACAGCTAGAGAGCTAGAGATAGATAGATGATAGATGATAGATAGATAGATAGATAGATAGATAGATAGATAGATAGATAGATAGATAGACAGACAGACAGATAGATATAGAGGGATAGAGAGATAAACAGATGATAGATGATAGGTAGATGATATACAGTAGATAGATAGATGATAGATAGATGATAGCTAGATGATAGCTAGATAGATAGATGATAGATAGAAAGATAAAAAGACAGATAATGGATAGATAGATAGAAAGAGAGAGAGAGAGATAATTATAAAGAGGGAGAAAGAGGGAGAGTTGATATATATAGAGAAATAGAGAGAGAGATTGGGATAGAAAGATAGATGATAAATTAAATATTGGTGAAGCTATAGGAAACTCAGAGGATCTTTTTGGCAAGTAGCAATAGAGAATACACCTATGAAGCAACTAAACTTGGCAAGTGGCATAATAAGTCAACATTGGGTGATGGTGGGGTTATTATGAGAAGAAGAAAGGCTCCATGAAGAGAAAGTGTGAACAGAAACAATGCATATCTCAGAGTGATAGAGTTGGGTGAGATCAGACTACTGCACCAGGACACTTAGATGCTTCTCTTCAGCATCATCCAGGAAAACAACCAAAACGCAGCATGCCGAGCTACAATGATTGATTCTTTGGAGTCAGGTGGCATCAAAATCAAATGAATTAATAAATTTAAATAAAAAAATGGTTAAGACAAGGAGAAGAAAAAGATGAATTCTAAGTTAAATTATTACTGTTAGAGGGCAGGGACTCCCAAGAAGAGCCATACCACAAAAAATACCAAGTTACTAATAGTAAAATTCCTAAGAAGACAAAAGGTTGTTCCTGTGAGAGAGATCTGTACATATTCTATTTCCAGTTCTAAAATGTACATAGTTGGATATGTCTCAGACACACATGTGATATCAATTCCTTCCTCCAGAGAAGCAGCCTGAATGACAGGCAGAACTTTAAGACTATTAGATTTGGTGGAGAGAGAGAAAGAGAGAGGGAGGGAGGGAGGGAGGGGGAGAGAAAGAGAGAGAGAGAGAAAGAGAGAGGGGGGGAGGGAGAGAGAATAGGTCTCTATATTCTGTTCTCTTTTCTTGAACATCTTGTTTAAAAAAGAAAAAAAGTTGAATCGTGAAAGTAATTATTTTCTGAAGCAAAAAGACAGTTAGAAATTATTGCAAAAGTTTAAGAAGCTAAAGGTCTTGCATAATGAGAAAGTTAGCTACTAATGCATCATAATTAATACTTCATAGCTTATATCTTTGCCCCCTCCCAAAAAAAGTTCTCTTCACGTTGAACTCTCATGTTGTAGAAGATCCAAAACCCCAAATATCTTGGCTCAGATTATGACAAGTTCAACACGCATCTAAATTAAATAGATTCTGGGCATTTCCCTATTTTAGTCAAAGTTTTACTGTCTTAATTTTTGGGAGGTTTTATAATTAATTTTTTATGGATAGAATATAACATTAAAAGAAATTGAGATAGTGAGGTAGCACGATCATCTTCACACATCATGATGCATCAATAAATAATTTGAAAGCTAGGGTTGTTCTTCCCTATTAAACTGTCAAATTTTCCATCTCTGACTCTCCTTTCAGGGCTATATGAAAAGAGAAGAAGGGGAAACAATAATCAGCCTTCAAGGTGATAAGTGGCTGTTAGAAACTGATATCACCTTCTTAACAGAGAGGGGAAAGCAGAGGGAGGAGGTGAAAGTAGAGGACAGCAGAGGAGAGGAGAAGGAAGAGAGGGGAAGGAGAGGAGGGGAGAGGGAAGGGGAGGAGAGAGGAGAGAAGAAGAGAGGGGAAGGACAGGAGAGGAGGGGGGAGGAGGGAAGAGGGAAGAGAGGAGAGGAGAGGAGAGGAGAGGAGAGGAGAGGAGAGGAGAGGAGGGAAGGGTAGGAGTGGGGCATGTGAAAGAGGGTCCCACATATGGAAAATCATGGTTGAATTTATCTAGGCTGAACTTACATCAAGACCGAACAATATGTACTCACAATGAGCTTCGAAAGGTTAAAAAATGGTGGGAAACGTCCTCACAACATTCTATACGATACTGGGTTCCTTTGAAGCACATGTAAATGGTACTCAATATATCTTAATGTGGGAAACACTGCCAGAACCTCCAGTGAACACACAGGCACATGTAGCATGCTTCCAGAAGTGGAAGATAAATACTCTTGGAGCAACCAAGATCACCTCTTCTAACCTGGAAGAGGGCATTAGCATTCAGCGGCTGAGCCACGAGACTGGCTTCTTCTTCTTTATTAATTTAAACCTTTTAATATTCTCTGTATGCAAATTGTTATGTATGCAGGTTTGAATGTCATTGGTTTAGTTTGAACTGTTCTTGTAAAATGTCAGAAATGATTGGTTTAAAAAGTGCGGGAAAATCCTGCACTCTGATTGGCTGGCAACTGCGGCTGCTGGCTATAAGTAGCAGCCGCAGCCCAGCCAAGTCGGGTCTGTTATGAGCTGTAGTCACTAATAAACTCTTCACTGAAGCACTCCGCGTCTGACTCTTTATGCAAACTTAACACAAATCATAATGAAAATTAATGGTCTCGAGTGCTAATGCAGTGCTTGGAGCTAGTTAGTACCTCTTCCCTATATAATAAACATGAATTTTGAATCCTATTACTATCTGCACGACTAAGAGCTCTGTGTTGTTTGCTGATGTCTTGCATGTCCAGATAACGATCACATCATCTGGATGATAGAGGCAAGAAGCAGAGAGAATGAGACCCTTTCTGATGAGACAACCAGCTGATCCTCTAGGGAAGAAGTGAAACATGCCTTAATTGGACTGATTATTAAACAAGCTCTGTGTCAGGGTTCCGATGGATGCCCTAATTAATTCATGATCCTGAACCAAGATTCAAAATAAATCCAATTATTTATTAGGAGAAACATGTCAGCACTTTTCCCAAGTGCAGTTGGCTCTGCCCTATGTAATTTACTGCCCACCTATGACCCTGTTTCTCCCCTCCTCCCAGGGTGTGTCATAAATCACATTCTCCACCGAAGTACTTTCGCAGGCTCTAGAAAACATGCCTCTCCAGCTGGCTCTGGTAACCTGAGACACAATCTGGAGAAAGGTATGCATGGAATGTGCTTCTGGTCATAGCAACTGAACTGCTCCATCAGATCTCCCCCTCCTTCTTATGGAAACTCAACAGCAAGCCAGGAATGCTTTACAAATTGACACTAGGGAAGAAGTAAAACATTCCTCATTTGGACTGATTATTAAACAAACTCTGGTTATTAATCAATGAAGAGAGGATGTGGCCACCAGAAGGTTATTGAAGGGTTTGTTGAACACCATCGACAACCTTTCTAGTTCTTGGCCTAACTTGGTCAGTTGGAAAAGACTCTTGGGCTCATGGTTAGCCAAAAGTACACATTACTAAAGTCAAGTGATGTTTGGAAGAAGCAAAGCTGGATCTGGGGCTTTCTCACCCAAAGCATATGGTTAACTTTCCCTTTTTTCTATCCACCTCATTGGTTATCAATGAGTGTCCAGTTAGGTGCTAACAAATTGTTTGGGTAACAGTCCCTACCTTAGCATGCTTGATGGTTCTGCATTTGTTCTTGTGAGTTTGAAACAGCTGGGATGGGATGGTACGATGCCTAGTTCAGTTTCCTCATGCTAACCCTCCCCCTTATCCAGGGGTGGGCTCCGGAGGCCCTCTGGAAGTCAGGAATGGGCCCGTTTCCAGCCTTCCAAAGCCTTTGGGAGGCCCATTTTTTGCCCTCCTGAGTCTTCATGTGGGCTCTGAACTTATGTGGCATCCAAAGTGGGCCATGGGGACTCCTGGGAGGGGCAGGGTGGGGTGAGCGGGGCCAGCCAGGGGTAGGATTTACCGGTTTGCCAAACTGGCTATTAAAAATGATAAAATTAGCTACCCGTTCAACCAAATCAGGGCGAACTGTTAGCAGCCCAATCTTGCCCTTATCCTATCCCACTGATCTTCCTCTCCCCATTACTTGCAGGTAATGCAGACAGCAGGCAATGCAGATCATAGTGGGATGGCATCCCTGACAGGAGAACAAGAAGAAGAAATTCCCCAAAGTCTAACTTCCAAATGAAATACATTATTTTTTTTTAAAAAAAAAATCTAAATTGTGTAGCTAAAAATGCAAAGTAGTAGCTGGGGTAAATATCAGACTTTCTGGAGAGTGGAGCAGGAAACGGTTTATACTTTTCTCCCATTGTGATTCCAGTGTAAATCTTTCCCATCTGCTTTTTTTCCCCATAGGAGCCAGGATTCTGTTGGTCTAGTTAGGATATTTTGCAGTCTATGCCATTGTTTATTTATTGATATTGATACACACGGACAGGAATCAGTCACTTTGTGGAAGAAGCTGCTTCAAAATAAAGTAAAATGAAATAATATGAGAAGCAACAGCACTGCAAAGAGCAATAGAAAAATAGTCCCAAGGTGTAAAAACAGCTTAAAGGTAAAAATTGATTTAAGAGTTTGGGAGAAATAAGAAGGAAAAAAAACACCCCACAGATGCTGCCTACTTATCAAAAGAAACACTGAATGAACTGTCCTGAGAATTTTATGGCATCCCACCATCTTCTGCAACTCTGCATGCATTTCATTCTGGAGATCTCACAGGAGATCTCAGGTAGCTCCATGGGGGTGAGCTTTCATGTATTTTCAGAATGAGATGTAGGAACTACCAAGGCTAGCATTTGAATTAGCCTGAGAATAGGCGAGGAGGCAATGAAGATGATAAAGAATATTCCCCTCCCAAGCCAGAGTTTCAGCCACAAACTAACTGAAATTTCTGGATACTTTTACAAGGCACATATTACATGCTATAAACAATAACAGAATAGAATAGAATAGAATAGAATAGAATAGAATGGGATGGGATGGGATGGGATGGGGATGGATGGATGGGATGGGACGACGGGGACGGACGAACGGAACAGGGACGGAACGGAACAGAACAGAACAGAACAGAACAGAACAGAACAGGTAGAATGGAATGGAATGGAATGGAATGGAATGGAATGGAATGGAAATGGAATGGAAGAACAGGGATAGGAAGTAGAGTAGAGCAGATGGAGCAGAGCAGACAGGATGGAGCAGAATGGAGTGGAGAGATAGAGTAGAGTAGAGTAGAGTAGAGTAGAGGGATGGATGGATGGGATGGGATGGGATGGGATGGGATGGGACGGGACGGGACGGGACAGAACAGAACAGGTAGAATGGAATGGAATGGAACAGAACAGGATAGGTAGAGTAGAGTAGACTAGGGTAGAATAGAATAGAATAGAATAGAATAGAATAGAATAGAATATAGAACAGAATATAGAATAGAACAGAACAGAACAGAACAGAACAGAATAGAATAGAATAGAATAGAATAGAATAGAATAGGACAGGACTTTGGAGGTCTTCTAGTCCAGCCCCATGCTCAAGCAGGAGACCCTATATCATTTCAGACCAGTGGCTGTCCACTCTCTTCTTAAAAACCTCCAATGATGAAACACCCACGATGTCTGGAGGCAAAGCTGTTCCACTGGTTAATTGTCCTCACTGTTAAGAAGTTTCTTCTCAATTCCAGGTTGCTTCCCTGCACTTTTTTTCCCCAAAATTTCAACATCTTTTTTGTAACACAGTGACCAAAACTGGAAGCAGTACTCCAGGTGTGGTCTTACTAAGGTTTTGTAAAGAGGTACTAATACTTCACACGATACGGTCCCATAAACTCTTCCAACACCTATTTTTGAATGGTTAATGTTAGAATGACAGAAAAGAAAAGAAAATCTACCATGGCAAAACTTTGCTATACAGTAAATCAAGGCTCGTGACTATCCATCATGCTAATATTGAACACTTGGAGGCTATTACTGGTGGAAAATTATTTCATCTAAGTTGCCCATTCAGGTTATATCAAGGGAGGATTTGGGATAGACAGAAGGCAGAAATGAGTAAAATATCCCTTGTTTTTCCCAGTCCTAAGTCTTGTAGTAATGGGTGTTTCAGCTGTTTACACTGGGGTCTCATATGCTTATTCTCTTTTTGATTGGAGTAAATTATTTAAAAGAAACATCTTCCTTCCTTCCTTCCTTCCCTCACTCCTGCTTTTGTAAGTCTCACTTAATGAATAAAAATTGCTTACTATCTCATTGACAAATAACTTCTAGGACTGTGTGCATCAATTCTCTTTTTTGTATTTTGAGAACTGAAGCTCCCTGCTCTTTAACTCTCTGATAGTCTCCCTTTCTTGATTGAGACTCTAATAATTTCCATTTCACAGTTTGCTTTCAGAGAAAGATGTGTAATATATATATATATATATATATATATATATATATATATATATATATATAGTATTTTCCCCTTGAAACTGGGGTAGCGTCTTTTTAATCAACAGATGTGGAGCAGGAAGGTAAAATCAATTGACCTTCCAACACTGAGCCAATTATTCCCTTTGAAGGTGACCTTTTTTTTCATCTCTGGAGTTTTGTTTGCATTAGCACTAAGATTACAACCTTATTCTGCTTTTATCCCCGATTCAACCATGTGTGTGTAAGAATATCAGTGGAGGTGTAAAAGTGATGCTAAATATGTATAAGTACAATGCCAGCTGGCGGTTCCCCGACGACGAGCCTATTCTATAGCAGCCCCTGACCTCTGGAACCAACTTCCCCTGGAGCTCCGTCTGGCCCCTGACCTCCGCACCTTCCGCCATGACCTGAAGACCTGGTTGTTTAACCAATCCGGGTTGTGATTTTTTGGGATGGGATGATTTTTATGGGATAGTTTTTTATAGGATAATTTTTATGGGTTAAATTTGTAGTTGTAATGGGGCTTATTTAGTTTAATTTGCTTTTAAATTATTTATTGTTGTTGTTGTTTTATTTGTGCACCGAGTCTTCGGAGATGGGGCATATAATCCCATTAATAAATAAATAAATAAATAAATAAATAAATAAATAAATAAATACACACACACTCTCTCTCTCTCTCTCTCCTCCCTCTTCCCAGTTACCACTGGATTATCATGGGGCTGAGCAAATCTCAGAAATGATGCTCCCCTTTGAGATAGTTTTAAGGGCAGCATCCTTTGTCTGAATGCTACTTTGTGAAGCAAAATAATTTCCTTGTTCCTTGTGGAGGAAGCAAAATGGTATTAGTTTGCCTCTTTCCTAAATGCACTTTCCCACGGAAAACAAACTGCTAGCACAGCCATAAAACATTCAGAGACAAAGTAATGTTGAAGCACATAATAAAGTGCTGGGAAGCAAAGATGCATATAAAAATCCTAGTACGGGTGATGTTACCTAGTTTGGGTAATGAAATGTCTGCAAGAAAACAACAAAGCTCAGAGAGCACCAAGGATTCACAGTCCTCCTCCTCTTCCTCTTCCTCTTCCTCTTCCTCCTCCTCCTCCTCCTCTTCCTCCTCCTCCTCCCTGCAAATGTCCCTCTTTTCTAGCACTGATGATGTTTTCTAGTTTGGGTAATGAAATCTCTGCAAGACAACAACCAAGCTCATAGAGCACCAAGGTCCACCTCACGCACACAAAAGCATGCAACCTTCTAACAGATATTCTTCTAGACTCCAACTTGTTGAACTCAAGTTACCCATTGTGTTTGCTGCACTTATTTCACCTTTACTGCCTCATTAACACACACCTTAACATGACTAACCCATGTTATGCAAGGAATTGCCATAGTGATTAAATGTATACCTTAATTTACTTAAACCTATATAGAATTATGCTGTCACCACCCTCTGGTTTGTTCTTCATCTCCAGTACCATAAAACAAACCAATTTGTGCTCCAATGGAACTGTGTGCTAGAACTCCAGTTTTAAATACACATCTAAATATTCTCCTACAAAAACTATTTTTTTAAATTTTGCACTTCTCTGTTTTGAAGCCCTGTCTGGCCTCCTTCAGTCGACCTCGTGTTGCAAGAAAAGGTTGTTGTGACCCACCAGTGGCCAGCACAGCTGGCAGAAGACTCAAACAGTGAGAACGTTGGGGAGGAAAATGGGCCAGTCCTGGAGTCTGGGGAAGGCTCTGATGCGTGCTCTGTGTTCGGAGGCAGAGATGGGGCCAGGACTGTCTGACAGTTATCAGGTGCCTTCGGAGTCAGAGATCAGTGGGGGAGAAGAACATCTGGAGCCTGTTCCCAATGTGCACATGCACAGAGCTGCCAGGAGAAGGGAACAGTTAAGGAACAAGGGGTGAGTAAAGGCACAGGTGCATGGCGAATGGCCCCTCCCATAGGGAATAAATAGTCCTTGGTGGCTCAGGCTGTTAAATGCCTGCTCTTAAGATCCAGCTGTCTACAATTACTGTAGGCTCGAATCCCACCAGGCTGAAGGTTGACTCAGCCTTCCATCCTCTCGGGGTAGGTAAATTGAGGACCCAAGATTGTTGGGGGCAATAAGCTGACTTTGTAAAAATGCCGCTTAGTAATAAGCAGGCATATACAATGGAATGAAGGCTATTGCTGAGCGCATTGGGTTGTATCCCAAAAATTGTAAGCTGCCCTGAGTCTTCGGAGAAGGGCGGCATATAAATGTAATTAAAAATAAAATAAAATAAAGAGGAGTGAAAGGGGAGTGGTGTTTGCAGGAGACAATTCATTTGTTTAATTAGTGTGAAGATCTGTTCCTGACTCTCAGAGACTCCTTGCCAAGTATTTTCTTGTACAGCGTTGCACTTGGAAGCTATCAGCCTGGCAGCTCTCCAAGCCTGATATGGTCTGGGATTGCAATTCACCCTTGAAAGATTGTTTGCCAGGACTTTGCTGGATGTGAATGATAGGAATTCACATTAGCCTAATAAAAAGGGGTTTTGTTGGGAGAAGGAGTCTGCTTCGTGATTTTGTGAAGCCCAGCTCAGAATAAAAGCTTCCAATTTAGCTCGCTTTGGCAACAGTTGCAGGATCCTCCCATGGATGTTGAAGTGCACTCAAGCTGGAGCCTTTGTTGGAAGTTCCAGCACAGCTGCCTGAGCATGAGAAACAAATAGCCTGAGACCAAAGTAGACTGTTAAAACAACAAAAGACAGGTGGCAATTACAGGTGTCCCTAACTCCAGCTTCTTATCGGAGGCCCATTTTGTTGAATAACTTCCTGCATGATTCCTAGTGTCAGCCAAGAGGAGCCTGAGACTCAAGCTAGTGGGCCTGACTTCCCATCAGACTGAGGGAAACTTTTTCCCTCAGTGCTGACCCATCATAGCTGTGGATGTTGTGTAAAAATATTTGATCAAGATAAGATAGTCACTTCAATTTTCCTCTGTTAAAGAATCTCTTCATGAAAATCACAGTGTAAAGTTCTAAAATAAGAGAGGAACATCTTCCCCAAGGAACAGAAATAATTCCCTCTGTGGCCTACAGGCTTTTTCATTCTTAGCAGAATAACAGAGTTGGAAAGTCTTGGAGGTCTTCTAGTCCAACCCCCTGTTCAGACAGGAGACTCTATATCATTCTGGACAAATGTCTGTCCAATCTCTTCTTAAAAGAACTCAAGTGTTGGAGCACCCATAATTTCTGGAGGCAAACACCCTTCTATTGATTCACTGTTCTATTCATTCAGTAGAAACCCTTCTATTGTGCTCACTGTCAGGAAGTTTCTCCTTAGCTCTATGTTGGATCTTTCACTGATAAGTTTCCATCTGTTGGTTCTTGTTCTACCCTCAGGTGCTTTGGAGAGTGGGTTATCTCTTTCTACAACACCTCTCAAATATTGAAAGAAAACCATCATGTCTCCCCTTCATTAAACTTGACATATGCAATTCCTACAACTATTCTTCATATGTTGTAGCCTCCAGTCCCATAATCATCTTTGTGGGCTCCTCTTTGCACTCTTTCCAGAGTCTCAACATTTTTTAATATATCTTTTCTATAAACAGGGGTGGGATTCAACCAGTATAACAGGTTCTGACCAGTTCTGGAGAATCGGCAGTGGAAATTTTGAGTAGTTCAGAGAACTGGCAAATACCAGCTCTGACTGGCCCCACCCCCATCTTTTCTCTGCCTCCTGAGTCCCAGCTGATCAGCTGGGTCTTCTTTTGTTGCCCTGCACAGGAGAATGGAGCTGGAAAGCAGGTTATTCAGGTGGGGAGGGAATGGGGATTTTACAGTAACTTTCCCCTGGAGTGGGGAGGGAATGGAGATTTTGCAGTATCCTTCTTCTGCCATGCCCACCAAGCCATGCCTACCAAGCCACACCCACAGAACCAGTAGTAATTTTTTAATCCCACCACTGCAGTATAACAACCAGTTCAGTGATCACACGCTCTGTGCACGCATTCTATATTTCAGACAGCACTAATACTTACCTTCTACCACAGTCTCTGCAAAGAAAACAGCTAAGGCATGGCAAACCATTGTGCCGCACAAATCAGCTGTGCTCTAAACAAAGGTAGTAATGGACAGGAAAGCACAGAGGCAGAGAGAGAGAGAGCAAAGGTTCACCTGAACCTGTCCAAACCAGTAGAATTCCATTCCTGTCTATAAAGGAGAACCAGTCTGATTTAGTGGTTAAGGTGCCAGGCTAAAACCAGAAGATGAATTCTAGTTCCATCTTAACTATAAAAGTTGGCTGGGTCATTTTGGGTCCGTCATTTTCTCTCAGGCTCAATGGATCAAGAGCTCTTGGTCTCAAGAAAGCAGAACCTGCACTTCTGGCAAATTCTAGGAATTTTATATATAATTCTAGGAATATATATAAATATATGGATTGCTGCAAAGTAATAGAAATGGTGAATTAGATTTGAGAAGGAGAATGTTTAAGACTCTTAAGAAATCTCTGCTTCCGAGGAATAATAGTGCTGATATAAATTGGGAGTCTAAAACACAACCCAAAAAAAGTTACTAACAAAACAAGAAAAAGAGTAGTGAAAAGTACAATTAAAGTAATGCATATTTGACCCTGAGCAGTTTTTGCAATGTCTTATTATCATTCTCTTGCCCTAAGTATAATCAGGAACTGCATTCATCATAAAAGAAAGGCAGCTCAAATATTGCAATTTAATTAGAAGCTGTTATGTATGCAGGTTTGAAGTCATTGGTTTAGTTTGAACTGTTCTTGTAAAATGTTAGAAATGATTGGTTTAAAAAATGCGGAAAACCCTGCACTCTGATTGGCTGGCAACTGCGGCTGCTGGCTATAAGTAGCAGCCACAGCCCAGCCAAAGTGGGTCCGTTTTGAGCTGTAGTCACTAATAAACTAAGAGCTTGAAGCACTCGCTGTCTCTCTTCATGCAAACATAACACTGGCGACGAAGGTGGGATTCCCCTGAAGAAGATGGTAACGTGGAACAGAAGGAGAGTGAGATGGCTGCGCTGAACACCCCCAGCCCCGTTCGATCTGATGGCAGAAGACTGGGAATCGTATGCAGATCGTTTCCAAATGTATCTGGAGGGAAATAATCTTGCCGACATTTCCGAGAAGCGGAAGAGGGCGGACTTTCTCAACGCACTGAGGTCTGGCAGTTTTCAAGATGGCGAAGGCATTGGCGAGAGCTGCAGATGAAGGTAATGGACTGGCCTGACTTAGAAAAGCTGTTAAGAGCCCATTACGTGCCAAAAATATCGTGCCTCATTAAGAGACACGAGTTTTACCGTCGGGATCAAGGGGAAAGCGAAAATGTAAATGACTTCGTGGCAAGTTTAAGAGACATTGGGGATGCATGTGAATTTAATAATTTAGAAGAGGCCATGCGCGATTGATTTGTTCTGGGCCTTAAAGACAAGATGCTACAGAGCAAGTTATTACTAAAACCTAAGATCACGCTGAAGGAAGCAATAGAAGAGGCCTCTTCAGCAGAAGCTACCAAGTCCTCAGCAGCAGCCATGAAGAAAATCAACAAGGCCACAAGCCATCCTGATGTGGAAAAGTCCACAACAACTCATTGTGAGCAAATAGGTTCTGAGTCAGACTGTAGTGAGGTGGAGGAAGGAATTTACAGACTCAGAATAGAGAGGAAAAAGAAAGACCTGGGAAGACAGAGGCAAGATTTCTACTGCAGAGGGTGTGGGGAAGCCACCCCACACTGAATGCAAGTTTTAGACACCATTTGCCTCGTTGTGATAAAGAGGACACCTAGCAAGAGTCTGCAAATCATCCAGAACTCCACCCATCAGAAGAAAGTTTGCTACAAGCAAAGACAAAGAATTCAAGCCTAACAATTTCTGTGAGAAAATGGGGCAGCACAGAACCAAATGGGAAGAATGAAACTCATCAAACAGTCACCATTGGTCATTCATCACCCTTAAGAAGTAGAAAAGTGCATGTCAAGGTATTTATTGAAGGAAGGTCTTGCCAAATGGAAGTGGACTCAGGCTCATACCTATCTATGGTGTCATGGGACACTATTCACAGTCTTCTTCCCAACATCCAGAAGAAGCACTTCAAGAAGCAAGCATTGACTCTTAAAGACTACCAAGGGAACAAGATTCCAGTAGTTGGAACAAGAGAATTCAACGTGAAGTTCAAGGGCCACACCAAACGCCTACCACTGACCATTGGACAAGGACCGCCAAGTCTGCTGGGCCTTGAATGGTTCAACCCACTGGGCATCAAGGTGACTGGCATCAATCGCATGAGCAACACTGAGTGGGAAGAGGCCTTGAAGTCTGAGTTTCCAGAGGTCTTCAGCAACGGATTAGGCAAGTACTTGGGGACCCCTATCTCCTTTAACCTAGATCCCAAGGTACAACCAATCCGTTTAAAACCCAGAAGGGTCCCATTTGCCTTAAAGGAAAAATTGATGCACAATTAGATAAACTAATAGCCAAAGGGGTTTTAGAGCCCACTGATCACTCCAGGTGGGAGACACCCATAGTCACACCAGTCAAGGCTGATGGGTCAGTAAGAATCTGTGGAGACTACAAGGGGACATTGAACCATGCTACAACAGAGTGCATATCCAGTTCCAGTAGTGCATCATTTATTACATTCTGGAGGGGCACAGTTTTTAAGTTGGACCTGGCACAGGCATATCAACAATTAACAGTTGATGATGCCACTGAAGCCCAAACCATTGTAACCCATAGAGGTGCTTTCAAATGCAAAAGGTTGCAGATTGGAGTAAGCGTGGCACCAGGCATCTTGAGAGACTCAAAGCCTTATGGAAAGAATGTTGGAAAGGATTGCCAGGGGTGGTGCCCTATTTTGATGACGTTTTAATTTCTGCTGAAAATGACACTCAGTTACATGAGAGACTCAGTCTTAACCAGATTCAAAAAGCTGATGCTGTGCTGATACAAAATCTTCCTGTTGTTCTGACTTGTGAATTGAGCCATGTGAGCGGAAAGCTCCTATGCACACTTGACTAAAGAAGCCCCCAGGAATACAGCCAACTGGACAAGGAAGCCTTCTGTAGCAGGTCAAAAATTCCATGAGTATTTATATGGGAGAACATTTGTTGTCACAGATCACAAACCTCTTTTAGGCATTGTGCAAGGGGACAAAACCAATACCAAGAATGCTGAGATGGACTGAATTTCTTGCTGCTTATTCATACAAACTGATCCACAGACCTGGTAAAGACATTGGCCATGCAGATGCTTTGAGTCACTGCCCACTTCCTTCATACATTGAGGACCCTGTTCCTGAGACTCACACCTTTTTTCTAGAAACTGTTGCCAAGCTTCCAGTACATGCTGCTCAAATTGCCAGAGAGACTGCCAAAGACATTTTACTGGCTCCTGTTATAGGCTGGATTAAGAAAGGTTGGCCACTTCAAGATCTACCTCACCTTGCCCAACCTTTTAAATCCAGGCAAACTGAATTATCTGTATTAAGAGGATGTATTTTGTGGGGTAACAGGGTGGTTATTCCTACAAAACTACAAAAAGAGGTTTTGGAAATGTTACATGAGGGTCATCCGGGAATTGTCAGAATGAAGGGATTGGCCAGGAGTTATGTATGGTGGCCAGGTATTGACAAAATGGTTGAAAACTGGGTTGCATCTTGTCCCAACTGTCAGGTAGTCAGGCCTGCCCCACCTCTCGCCCACACAGGAATGGGAATGTCCTAGGGGCCCATGGTCCAGGATTCACATTGATTTTGCTGGCCCTACCAGAGGGCACACTTTCCTTATTATAGTAGATGCATATTCCAAATGGCTAGAGGTTATCCCTATGGCATCCACCACAACTGAAGCTGTCATCAAACAGCTTAAAAGCTTTTGTAACTCACGGGTTACCTGATGTGCTTGTTTCTGACAATGGCCCTCAATTTACATCCAACCTTTTGAATCATATCTAGCACAACAGGGTATCAGACATGCCCTGACAGCCCTTGGGCATCCTTCGGCTAATGGCCGGGCTGAACGTATGGTACGATTTACCAAGGAAAAACTTCAGCAATTGGGTCCAGGGGATATCACTGAGAGAGTTGAAAACTTCTCAGTGTTCAGCATATGACTCCCAACCCCTCAACTAATTTAACCCCAGCTGAATTGTTGATGGGTAGGAAACTCAGGTCTCCCCTTGACCGCCTTCATCCCACTTACGCACCCAACGCACCACTAGATTCCACTAGTAAAATTCGCACTTTCACTGTGGGTGATTCTGTTTATGCTAAGAACCTTATGGGTGAACCATTATGGATTCCTGCTGAGATAACCCAAATCACAGGTCCCAGGTCTTACAGGGTACAAACCGAGGATGGTATCTTCTGGAGCAGGCACATTGATCAGTTAAGATCCAGGTTGCTTCAGGAGCATCGCTTTTGCTCCTCCATGGTTCCCATACCTACTGCCTCTTCTAGGGGGAAGGGGGGGATTATGAGAGTAATCAGCAAGCAAGAATCAACCCCATGTGTAACGAGCCATTACGACAGGAACCATCCCAAAACCTGTCACAGTACCAACAACCATTTTCACAAATGGAAGATTGCACATCACTACCTGATTTGGGTGCTGACATTGGGTTGGAGATGGATTGGGAGGAGAGACCAGGTTGTAGCAACCAAACAGGTTCTACCATTACTACAAGTCCAAGTAAGGAAATGTCAGACACATTTCCTCTCTCACAAGGTGAGAACCTTAAAACATCTGAACCACGTAGGTCTCAACGTAAGAGCCCCACCTATTTAAAAGAATACATTAGATAGGCTGGGGTTTGAGTATGGACTGAACCTAGTGGGGAGGGGTGTTATGTATGCAGGCTTGAAGTCATTGGTTTAGTTTGAACTGTTCTTGTAAAATGTTAGAAATGATTGGTTTAAAAAGTGTGGGAAAACCCTGCACTCTGATTGGCTGGCAACTGCGGCTGCTGGCTATAAGTAGCAGCCGCAGCCCAGCCAAAGTGGGTCCGTTCTGAGCTGTAGTCACTAATAAACTAAGAGCTTGAAGCACTCTCGCGTCTGTCTCTTCATGCAAA
This sequence comes from Naja naja, assembly GCA_009733165.1. Lineage (NCBI taxonomy): Eukaryota > Metazoa > Chordata > Lepidosauria > Squamata > Elapidae > Naja > Naja naja. The sequence continues at coordinate 64,799,554 of CM019151.1, read as the reverse complement.
CATAACAGAAGCAGTGTTGAATCTACTCATATAAGGTAAGCTTTTTGGGGCGGCAGGAAGAATCTACGATAATGGGTTTTGCTTAGAAAATGTTTATGGAGATTTTCAGGCATCCAGGTCATGGTCATTCCAAAGGTGCTTTTTCAAGAGGCAACTGACTTCCTTTGTTATTCCTTGAGGACTTTTCACTTCTCATCCAAAAAGGGAATGGTAGGATTTATGCTCCTTGAAGACAGCTAGACAATTGCATTCTTTTAGAGAGTCATTGAGGCCACTTGGAGATTTATCTGTGCTCTCTGAATAGTGGAAATGGTGCAGAACCTTTTTGTTTGGAAACATTTATTTACATACAGAAGTATCTTTTGCTCAAAGACTTCAAAGACCATTTTAAGGTATCCCAAATGTGCTTTTTCAAGAGGCAACTGGACTTTCTTATTTTTTCTTTGAAGACATTTTGCTTCTCATGCAAGAAGCTTTTTCAGCTCTGGCTGGAATGAAAGATTGATATTCCTTGCAGACAGCTGGTCATTTGCATCCTTTTAGAGGGTTGTTGAGGCCACTTGCAGGTTTATCTGTGACCTCAGCATCACCCATGTAGTGCAAATGGGTGTGGACTGAGAAGCCTTCTTGGAGCTGTTGAAAGGACTATGTCATGAGCTGTGCTTTCTGCAGGGTCTTTTTCTCTGCCCTGTCCTTCACTGTTGAACCAGAGGTGGTATTCAGCAGGTTCTGACCAGCTCTGGAGAACCGGTAGCAGAAATTTTGAGTAGTTTGGAGAACCAGCAAATCCCACCTTTGACTGGCTCCGCCCCCTTCTATTCTCTGCCTCCCAAGTCCCAGCTGATCAGCTGGGTCTTCTTTTGTTGCCCTGCACAGGAAAACAAAGCTGGAAAGCAGGTTAGTAGGGTGGGGACGGTATGGGGATTTTACAGTATCCTTCCCCTGCCACACCTACCAAGCCACACCCACCAAGCCACACCCACAGAACTAGTAGTAAAAACATTTGAATCCCATCACTGCGTTGAACCCAGGTGCAGACTGTTGGGGATGAGTCTGTGTTGTCTGCCTCTCAAACTGAATCACAAATGGTTCCTATAATCTGCATTTTTTTCTTGGAAATCCATTCATACTCCCACACTATTTGAAGGGTGTTCATCCAAAAGTGTCTGTTCCATTTTGGTCAGTGGTCTTTATTCTAAGATTGGAAACTGTGAGGCAATTCCAGTCCCTGATATTAGATTGGAAATTCAGTAATAGATTATTCTTGATTATGGGCCATATCACAGAATACAGAACAAAACACAACACATTTACATTAAAACTGTAGGTGATGACCAGACTGAGTCCAAGGGAGGGGTCAAGTGGATCATCAGTCTCAAGATCCTTCACGCCCATAAAAGATCTAAGTCCAGCCTACCATAAATTGCGTTGACTCTCATCTAGCATCAATTTGCTTTTGAACATTAGAAATTCAGATTCTTGTCGAGAGCTTTAGCATGCCATAAACCTATATATTCATGTTGCAGCCTGTTGGCCACTGGCCCATCCAGCAGCCAAATCGGAGGAGGAGGAGGAGGCATGGGAGTTAGGGTCAGCATCAGGGCAACCTGGGAACTCCGAGGGGGAAAAGAGAGCTGTCAAAGAGAGAGACAGAGGTGAAGCCTGGGCCGTCCATCAGCCCTCAGATGAAGAGTCAACAGCTCCCAGGTCTGGAGGTGGCTGATGAGGAAGAGGAAGAACAGCTGGGTCCAGTGCCTGACATGCAGATGCACACAAGGCAGAGGAGAGGAGAGCAGTGGAAATCTATTGGCTGGTCCTTGGTATGAAAGCACCACTGCTGCTAGTGAAATTCCACCCTAGCTCTGGAGATAAAAGGCAGGGGGCTGAGATGATTAGATGTGGCAGACATCTATTCATCTCACTGCCAAACAGACTTGTTAGCCTACTCTGTGTGTGTGAGAGAAGGGGGGAGAGGGGGAGGGAAGTGAAAAGAATAAAATAAAGAATACAGCATCCTGTTTCTGGGTCACCCCTACAATTTATCCCAAAACATATCCACATATGTAGATCTCAGCTGAAGTGTTTCATTCAAATAAAGGCTTGTGTTATGTGTGTTTTTTTTTAATTCTGATTTTAAACTGGATTATTATTATTTTTTAAAAAAGGAAAGAAGGTAACAGCATGCCCCCTCCATTATATTGCCAAGACACCTATGTCAATGGAGATTATTGGCTTCATTTTCTTTAAAAAATATTCTAGCTATACTGATAATTATAAAGAATCCTGCTGGAGATTATTTGCGAAAGTCTGGAGGTGAAAACTGTTAAGTTTGCATGAAGAGTCAGACGCGGAGTGCTTCAGTGAAGAGTTTATTAGTGACTACAGCTCATAACAGACCTGATTTGGCTGAGCTGTGGCTGCTACTTATAGCCAGCAGCCGCAGTTGCCAGCCAATCAGAGTGCAGGATTTTCCGCACTTTTAAACCAATCATTTCTGACATTTTACAAGAACAGTTCAAACTAAACCAATGACATTCAAACCTGCATACATAACACCCCTCCCCACTAGGTTCAGTCCATACTCAAACCCCAACCTATCTAATGTATTCTTTAAATAGGTGGGCTCTTACGTGCGTTGAGACCTTCGTGGTTCAGAAGTTTTAATGTTCTCACCCAGTGAGAGAGGAAATATGTCTGCTGACATTTCCCTACTCGGGCTTCCAGTGAAAGAAGACCCTGTTTGATTGTTACAATCTGGTCTCTCCTCCCAACCCATCTCCAGCCCAACGTCAGCACCCAAGTCAGGTAGTGATGTGCAATCTTCCACTTGTAAAGATGGATTTTGGCATTGTGACAGGTTTTGGGATGGTTCCTGTCGTAATGGCTTGTTACACATGGGGTTGATTCTTGCTTGCTGATTATCCTCATGCTCGTCCCCTCCCCTAGAAAAGGCATTAGATATGGGAACTAGAGAGGAACAATTGCGATGTTCCTGAGGTACTCTGGATCTAAGCTGATCAATGCCTGCTCCAGAGGACTCCATCCTCTGTTTGCACCCTGTAAGAACGAGGGCCTGTGATTTGAGTTATTTCAGCAGGAATCCATGAAGGTTCACCCATAAGGTTCTTAGCATAAACAGAATCACCCACACTGAAGCGTGCGAACTTTGCTAGTGGAATCTAGTGGTGCGTTGGGTGCGTAAGTGGGATGAAGGCGGTCAAGGGAAGACCTAAGTTTCCTACCCATCAACAACTCTGCTGGGGATAAGTTAGTTGATGGGTTAGGAGTGATGTGCTGAACACTAAGAAGTTTTTCAACTTTCTCAATGATGTCCCCAGGACCCAACTGCTGAAGCTTTTCCTTGGTAAAATGTACCATGCGTTAAGCCCGGCCATTAGCTGAAGGGTGCTCAGGGGCAGTCAGGGCATGTCTGATACCCTGTTGTGCTAGATAGGATTCAAAAAGGTTGGATGTAAATTGAGGGCCATTGTCAGAGACAAGAACATCAGGTAACCCATGGGTTATAAAAAGCTTTTTAAGCTGCTTGATGACAGCATCAGTTGTGGTGACCTAGGGATGACCTCTAGCCATTTGGAATATGCATCTACTATAATAAGGAAGGTGTGCCCTCTGGTAGGGCCAGCGAAATCAATGTGAATCCTAGACCATGGGCCCTTAGGACATTCCCATTTCTGTGTGGGGGCGAGAGGTGGGGCAGGCCTCACTACCTAACAGTTGGGACAAAATGCAACCCAGTTTTCAACCATTTTGTCAATACCTGGCCACCATACATAACTCCTGACCAATCCCTTCATCCTTACAAAACCTGGATGACCCTCATGTAACATTTCCAAAACCTCTTTTTGTAGTTTTGCAGGAATAACCACCCTGTTACCCCACAAAATACATCCTCTTAATACAGATAATTCAGTTTGCCTGGATTTAAAAGGTTGGGCAAGGTGAGGTAGATCTTGAAAAGGCCAACCTTTCTTAATCCAGCCTATAACGGGAGCCAATAAAGTGTCTTTGGCAGTCTCTCTGGCAATTTCAGCAACGTGTGGAACGGAAGTGGGCAGTGACTCAAAGCATCAGCATGGCCAATGTCTTTGCCAGGCTTGTGGATGAGCTTGTATGAATAAGCAGCAAGAAATTCAGTCTACCTCAGCATTCTTGGTGACAGGATAGTGGGTGTAGGTTTGTCTCCTGCCACAATGCCTAACAAAGGTTTGTGATCTGTGACAATGGTAAATGTTCTCCCATATAGATACTCATGGAATTTCTTGACAGCTGCAACAATTGCCAATGCTTCCTTGTCCAATTGGCTGTAATTCCTCTCTGCTTTGGTCAAAGTGCGAGAGTAAATGCATAGGGGCTTCCCTCCCACTGGGAAGCCTGTGGCTCAAACGCCCCCCCACTTTAAAAGGGGATGCATCACAAGTCAGTACAACAGGCAAATTCTCAGAGAACTGTATCAGTACAGCATCAGACGTGATTAGTCTTTTAATATTGTTAAATGCTGATTGTTCCTTCCTGCCCCAGACCCAAGAAGATTTTTTTGTCCAGTAATCTCTGTAATTGTTCTGCAATGGTTGCCTTCTGAGGTAGGAACATGTGATAAAAGTTAATAAGTCCAAGGAAGGCTTGCAAACTGTTTTGCATTTTGGTCTAGGGGCTTCTTTGATTGCTTGAACCTTGGCATCTGTAGGGTGGATGCCATGCTTGTCAATCATATAGCCCAAGAACTCAACCTTGTCAGTTCTTAGAGTGCATTTTTCTTCCTTGACTTTTAACCCCGCTTTCTTGAATCTGGTAAGGACTTCTCTGAGTCTCTCTTGTAATTGAGTGTCATTGTCAGCAGAGATTAATACATCATCAAAGTAAGGCACTACCCCTGGCAGTCCTTGGAGCATCCTTTCCATAAGGCTTTGGAAGATGCCTGGTGCCACGCTTACTCCAAACTGTAACCTTTTACATTTGAAGGCACCTCTATGAGTCACAATGGTTTGGGCCTCTGCAGTGGCATCATCCACTGTTAGTTGTTGATATGCCTGGGCCAGATCCAATTTGGCAAAGACTGTACCCCTGCCAAGTGAATGTAATAAATGATGCACCACTGGAACTGGATATGCGCTCTGTTGAAGCGCATGGTTCAATGTCCCCTTATCTCCACAGATTCTTACTGACCCATCAGTCTTGACTGGTGTGACTATGGGTGTCTCCCATCTGGAGTGGTCAGTGGGCTCTAAAACTCCTTGAGCTATTAATTTATCTAATTGTGCATCAGTTTTGTCCTTTAAGGCAAATGGGACCCTTCTGGGCTTTAAATGAATTGGGGGCACCTTGGGATCTAGGTTGAAAGTGATAGGGGTCCCCATATACTTGCCCAATCCGTCGCTGAAGACCTCTGGAAACTCAGACTTCAAGGCCTCCTCCCATTCAGTGTTGCTCATGTGATTGATGCCAGTCACCTCGATGCCTAATGGATTGAACCACTCAAGTCCCAGCAAGCTTGGGCGATCCTTGTCCACGATGGTCAGGGGCAAACGTTTGATGTGGCCTTTGAACTTCACGTTGAATTCTCTTGTTCCAACTACTGGAATCTTGTTCCCTTGGTAGTCTTTAAGAGTCAGTGCTTGCTTCTGGAAATGTTTCTTCTGGATGTTGGGAAGAAGACTGTGAATAGTGTCCCATGACACCATAGATAGGTATGAGCCTGAGTCCACTTCCATTTGGCAAGGCCTTCCTTCAATTAGTATCTTGACATGCACTTTTCTGCTTCTTAAGGGTGAAGAATGACCAATGGTGACTGTTTGATGAGTTTCATTCTTCCCATTTGCTTCTGTGCTTCACCCCATTTTCTCACTGAAGTTGTTAGGCTTGAATTCTTTATCAGGAAACTTTCTTCTGTGGGGTGGAGTTCTGGATGATTTGCAGATTCTTGCTAGGTGACCTCTTTTTTCACAGCGGAGGCAGATGGTATCAAGAAACTTTCATTCAGTGTGGGGGTGGCTTTCCCCACAACCTCTGCAGTAGAAATCTTGCCTCTTTCTTCCCAGGTCTTTCTTTTTCTGCTCCATTCTGAGTCTGTAAATTCCTTCCTTCACCTCACTACAGTCTGACTCAGCATCTATTTGCTTGCAGTGAGTTGTTGTGGACTTTTCCACATCAGGATGGCTTGAGGCCTTGTTAATTTTCTTCATGGCTGCTGCTGAGGATTTGGTGGTTTCTGCTGAAGAGGCCTCTTCTATTGCTTCCTTCAGCGTGATCTTAGGTCTCATTAATAACTTGCTCTGTAATACCTTGTCTTTAAGGCCTAGAACAAATCGATCGCGCATGGCCTCTTCTAAGTTGTTAAATTCACATGCACCCCCAATGTCCCTTAAACTTGCCATGAAGTCGTTTACATTTTCGCTTTCCCCTTGATCCCGACGGTAAAACTCCTGTCTCTTAATGAGGCAAGATATTTGTGGCGCGTAATGGGCTCTTAACAGCTTTTCTGAGTCGGGCCAGTCCATCACCTTCGCGTCTGCAGCTCCCGCCAGTGCCTTCGCCATCTTGAAAACTGCCGGACCGCAGTGCATGAGAAAGACCGCCCTCTTCCACTTCTCGGAAATGTCGGCAAGATCGCTTCCTCCAAATACATTTGGAAACGATCCGCATACGAGTCCCAATCTTCTGCCGTCGGATCGAACGGGGCTAGGGGGGTGTTCAGCGCAGCCATCTTTCTCGGCTTGTTTTCCGCATTGTCTTCTCTTCAGGAAGGATCCCACCTTCGTCGCCAGTGTTAGATTTGCATGAAGAGTCAGACACGGAGTGCTTCAGTGAAGAGTTTATTAGTGACTACAGCTCATAACAGACCCGATTTGGCTGGGCTGCGGCTGCTACTTATAGCCAGCAGCCGCAGTTGCCAGCCAATCAGAGTGCAGGTTTTTCCCACACTTTTTAAACCAATCATTTCTGACATTTTACAAGAACAGTTTAAACTAAACCAATGACATTCAAACCTGCATACATAACAAAAAGTGTGTGATTAGAAGAGGAAGTAGAGTAAAACATTTCCCATTCAGAACAGTGTTGTACTTGGTGAGTCAGCTATGAGTCAGTGTCCTGTGTTTTATTTCTGTTTCCCTTTGTATAATAACTGGCACAGAGCCCTTAATTATTCACTTCATACTGGATGCTTCAGTTGTCCAGAAAGTGATACTGTTCGCTTCCTAAATTCAGCCTTTGCAGTGGAGATTTCCAGGAATGTTGCCAGGTCCTGTTCAACTGCTATTTCCTTAGACGTTTTGAGGATTCACTTTTATTTTAGAGCTTTGTAGGCAAAACTTCAACCACACTACATCTTATCCAGGCCCGGGGATTATTCATTCAGGAGTTGTTTCAACAGGCCAGCCTGGACCGAATGGGGTGGGGTAGGGCTTTATCGATTTTAGTTTTTAATTGGGTTTTAAATTTTTATTGGGCTTACTTGATTAGTTTGTATTTTTAATATTTGTATTCTTGTTTTTATTGTAAGCCGCCTTGAGTCCCTCGGGAGAGAGGGCGGCCTATAAGTCCAATAAATGAATGAATGAATGAATGAATGAATAAATGAATTCTCTTATTCAATCCTAATCAATCAGTTATAATATATTACTATTATCACATGTTTCAATTTCTTACTCTTCTTTCTAGCCTTCATAGAATAAATTCCAAATCTTATAATAATCTTTTTCTTCCTGTTCTCTAATTGCCATTGTCAATCTACTCATTTCTGCACATTCCATTATTTTCTTAATTGTTTCCTCCTCTGTCGGAATTTTCTCATTTTTCCAGTTTTGTGCCAATACAATTCTAGCTGCTGTTAGTACATTGATAATCAAATATGTTATCTCTCTGTTGTAACCTTCAGGCAAAATTCCCAATAAAAATATCTCTGGTTTTAAGTCTGTAGGTTGTTTTATCATTTTTTCCAACCACATGTGTATTCTGGTCCAATATTTTTTAGCGTCAATGCACGTCCACCACATATGGTAATAGGATCCAGGTGTCTGATGGCATTTCCAACACTTCACCAATTTGCCTTTGAACATCTTAGCTATTCTCGCTGGGGTAAGTGCCACCTGTAAAACGTCTTATACAAATTTTCTTTGTAGGCCGTTGACATGGTTAACATAGTTTCTAGTCCATAGTGTCTGCCATATATCCAACTTTATCCCCTATCCAATTTTTTCCCCCATGCAATCATTGTTCAGGAGAAACTTCTTGACAGTGAGAACAATTAATCAGTAGAAGGGCTTGTCTCCAGAAATTATGGGTGCTCCATCACTGGATGTTTTTAAGAAGAGATTGGACAGTCATTTGTCTGGAATGGTATGGGATCTCCTGCTAAAGCAGGGCATTGAACTAGACCTCCAAGATTCCTTTGAACTCTATTATTCTATGTCCTATCTCCTATCCTACTATGAGTAACTGCATAGCTGTTACTTTTGGAAATCTAGAGCTGATTTAAACATCTCTAGGGGACACTCAGCTTCATGGCAAAAATAAAAAGTTGCATTTTGCAAAACCTGAGTTCAAACTAACCTCTCAAGCTTACATATTAACCTATACCCACATATCTGCCAAATGTTGGAAGATGCATTCAAGGCAGTGGTGGGATTCAAAATTTTTTTACTACCGGTTCTGTGGGCGTGGCTTGGTGGGCATGGCAGGGGAAGGATACTGTAAAATCTCCAGTCAGAGGTGGTATTTACCAGTTCTCTGAACTACTCAAAATTTCCGCTACCAGTTCTCCAGAACTGGTCAGAACCTGCTGAATACCAGCTCTGATTAAAGAATAAGGCTAAAATTCTAAAATATTTTTTTAAATAAAAAAAATGCTACGTACCATTAACGGGTATATAAAATTAATGCTGCCTAGTATTAAAAGTGGCAAATCAATTTATTAAATGAGTAGCAGTTAAATTATTTAATTCAGCCATTAATTCTCTGGAATGTGCCTGGCTTCGATGATTACATGATAATTAATAAAGAGCTTGCCTCTACAATGAATTTATTGCAAGTCAACCTCGGGAATCGCTTTGACTGAAAGCAATCAACACTTGTCATGAACTAGAACTATTAATAAGAAGTGTAACAGAGAAACATAAGGTATCTTCTAGCGCTTTACAAACATGACCACTGCTGTCAGTCTGTTAAATGTTTTAATTTGTGCTCATATTTTTTTTTAAATCAATATTTGGAAGTCAGGAAGTCAGCTAGCAAGTCTAGCTGAAGAAAAACAAAGGTTCAAATTTTATGAATTTATTTTCACCTTGTACCTCTGAATAAATTGTTAATTCTTCATCGAGATTACTAATTTATCATTAACTTGTTACATTTATTTCATGCTTTTTGTCTAGGAAGATCAAAGGATATCTTTTTAGTGGTACAAACAACAAAAAAGAGAGAGAAAAGATTTTTGAGATTATTTTGGATGTTAACTATTGCCTCATTTTTACTATAAAATTAGCTAGATAAGCTCTCATAAAATGCTACAGCTTGGATGGTGAGATTTTCCTCAGAGGTGATCCAATAGTCTTAAAACTTTATAGACAACAAGTAGCAGTAAGTCCAGTTAATTTAATTGTCTATATATTTATTGTTCTTAAACACATAGCTTATCTAAATGGTGCTAATTCTTTTAATTTAGCTAATAGTCTTTAGAGATTTTACACTAATTTTATATGCTACCTGCTACCTATGTTGGTTCTAGTGCTTTATAATATTTTATGATATGTATGAGTTGCATTGATTAATTGTAATATTTTATGATATTTATGTGTTGTATTGATAAACTATCTGGAGTCACAATGGCTCAGTGGTTAAAGATTCTGAGCTTTTCAGCTGGAGACCTGACACCCCGGGTTCAAGACTCAAGCACCATGCAATGGGATGAGCTCCCATTCCTTGCTCCAACTCCTGCCCACCCAGCTGTTCGAAAGCATGCAAATGTGAGTAGATAAATAGGTACCACTTCAGTGGAAAGGTAACAGCATTCCACTTTTGGCATATAGCTATGCTAGCCACACGACCAAGGAAATTGTCTTTGGACAATGCTGGCTGCCTCAGCCAAGAAACAGGGATCAGCACCGTACCCCAGTATCAGATATGATTGGACAGGAAAATCTTTATTTTTTACTTTACTATTGATCAACTACTGAAATAATCATCATTGTCATGCCCCAGCATACAATCTTTATATACTGTTGATGCGCTCTAGCCCCATCTAGTGGCTGGAGAGACAAAATACCTAGCATATTGTTTGAAGCTGACCCAACCCATTTTACCCATCAACCTGCACTCTCAAAACAAGTGCATGCTGGGAAGCCAGACTCCATTTCCTTTAGCATTTGGAGAAGCAGAAACACAAAGAATAATCCATCTTAATCTGTGGCACATGGTCACCCAAGGATGAACCCACATCCCACACACAGAGCATCGCTAGTGAGATTTAAATTGCTTGTGTTTATCGTTATGTTCAGCAATAATTTAATATTACCTATCTTTTATTTGATTCTCATTGTATGTATCCCTATTTTTCCCAGTTTTCCCAATAAAGCATCCAGATCTATGTTCTTTCAATAAAGCATCCAGATCTATGCACATGGTCTGTTTTGATGGAGGATGGGTGAGTTTAGCTGCATGTCAAGCTGCATACAGACTAACATGTAGTGAGGACAGAACATTCATCTTCATCTTCCTTCTTCTCTTCTTGCTCTTCCTCCCAATATATTTTGAGAGCGGGTTGGGGACACAACCAAAGCTTCCTGGATGGTAGGTTGTGTTGTGATAATGTGAGCAGTCCAGGAAGCTGTACAGTAGAATGGAAACTTTTAACAAGACCTTCCCAGTTTTAGTCTGAAATTTATGCCTTCATATCTCATTGTCTCACAGTAAGCAAAGGGTGTAATATCTGATCATTCTGAAATCAAATAAAGTCTTTGCAACAAAGTCTTTGCTAGTCAGTTAGGCAAGCCTGACACCAAAAGATTTCAGTGAGAGGTTAGCTCTCTTCATACCACCATGAACATTTGCTCTGTTTATTCTCATTCTAGGCAAAGCAACAACAGCCCCAGTGTAAGATTTTTTTCAAGATTACATTTGGCCCATACTTCATGGGAGACAAACTAAATTCACCTGAAAATCATGTGAATTAGAGTTCAGCTAACCATTGGATTTCACAATTTTTCAAATTGCCTGAAAAAAGCTTCTTCTGGAAATAAATTAGCAATCTGGAATAAAATATGTTTGCAAGATGCAATTGAGGAAATAACATCCTGAATGTGTATTTTCCATCCAGACACCTCTGAGTTTCTTGTCATTTTTTTCTTTCCCCATTTTTAATGACATTGGTACATAGGATTGGAATGGAACAGATTTAGGAATGAACAGATACAAAACTCACCAAGTAATCCTTCCATCACTAATACAATCTGCCTTCATGCAGTTCTTCAGGCAGCTTTTAGCAGAGTACACCAGTGGGCAAGATAATATGGTCTATGTGGATTGCATATATTAATTATGCAATTTTGCTTGGCAAAGTGGATCCTCACTAAAAGAAGGTCTGGAAGAATAACATTCTGATATTGACAGCTCTGGGATACTTCCAAAAGCCAAAGATTCCCCTAGGAAGCCTGACCTCTGTTCCCAGACCTCCAAGTTCAATAATGTCTCCAAGCTGGTTATAAAAATACATGCCTTGAATAAATAACTATGTATTTATTTATTTATAAGTCTGATTGGCCTCCACCCATCTTACCACAGGGTAACTCTGGATGGTTTACAATCATTACACACACACCATAAATAAGTTAATTCTGGACGGTTTACGATATATACTCGGTGACACAGTGATTAGAGTGCAGTATTGTAAGCTACTTCTGCTGCAGCCAGCTGCCTGAAATTTTGGCAGATCAAATCTCAACAGATTCAAGGTTGACTCAGCCTTCCAACCTTCTGCAGTGGGTAAAATGAGGACCCAGATTGTTGGGGGCAATAGGCTGACTCTGTAAACTGCTTAGAGAGGGCTGTAAAAGCATTATAAAGCAGTATATAAATTTAAGTGCTATTGCTATTGTATGTGTGTGTACACACACACACACACATACAGTCATACATACATACATTCATACATACATACATACATACATACATACATACATACATACATACCAGTGGTGGGATTCAAATCTTTTTACTACCAGTTCTGTGGGCATGGCTTGGTAGGCGTGACAGGGGAAGGATACTGTAAAATCTCCAGTCAGAGGTGGTATTTGTCCAAACTACTCAAAATTTCCGCTACCGGTTCCCCAGAACTGGTCAGAACCTGCTGAATACTACCTCTGATACACATGGTGGCTCAGTGGCTAAGACACTGAGCTTGTCGATCAGAAAGGTTGGCAGTTTGGCAGTTCGAATCCCTAGCGCCACGTAACGGAGGGAGCTCCCGTTCCTTGTCCCAGCTTCTGCCAACCTAGCAGTTCGAAAGCACATAAAAATGCAAGTAGAAAAATAGGGACCACTTTGGTGGGAAGGAAACAGCGTTCCATGTGCCTTCGGCATTTAGTCATGCTGGCCACATGACCACGGAGATGTCTTCGGACAGCACTGGCTCTTCGGCTTTGTAACGGAGATGAGCACTGCCCCCTAGAGCTGGAAATGACTAGCATGTATGTGTGAGGGGAACTTTATATATATATGGAACATTACTTTCAACAAAAGCCTACATGACAAAAGAAAAGCACTTTTTAAAATGGGAAAATTAGCCTTTGGAAGTACTATCAGGGTTTATCTTTGTATGTTAAAAGGTAAGGAAAAAAACAGCAGTGTGCAACACTTCATTCTATCCCCATGATACTAATATAACTTGTATAAGATAAACATCACTGCACAGTGGATCCCTAAGGGAATAATCCCCAACTTGCTTGCTCAAACATTTTCTCACTGATGTTGGAAGGCTGTTAAGGGGCTTTGGACTTGGACCCTGTTTTAATTTTAAACCTTTTCCATTGCGATTTAATTAGCTGATGGAGGAAGTGCCAAGCAGACAAAATCAAATCCTGCCGGTGTAACACCAGGAAGCTAAGATTACCGAACTGGGTCACCGTGCTTTAGGAAAAATCTATTTAATGAAATGGTGTGTGCGTTAATTATTTGGTTATTTATTAAAGTAAGAGATCGAAAAAGGCAGACAATATGATTGTGATTCCCATCATGGTTATTGATTGACTGCATCAGGTTTTTGTAGAATTTCCCAAACTAAAGAAAGCATGTTTCTTCCTTTAGGGAGCCCAGAGATTAAACTAGTTAAGCTGAGAAATAAAACCGTGAGGGGAAGAAGCTACAAGATGTTATTATGAACTAATGTAATTAGAGATAGGAGTTTATTACAAGGCAACCTTTCTAATGGACAAGACCTTGATCCCTAAAGCCATTTCCCAGTTGAAAGAAGACTGTAGGCTCAATGGTAGCTCCTTCATAGTTATTGCGATCACTTTAAGCATATTTTTCTTCTTCTTTTTTTCCTAAATTGGGTACAGTTTGGCAATAAACATTGATTGAGTCTTTGAATGAATGAAGATAATGATGCAACAATACCCATTATGAAAAAGTTTAATAGAATCAATAACTAATCCCCATTTTAATTGCTAACTAACTTAACTAAAACTTAACTAACTTAACGAAGTCCTTACTTTGTAATTGTTTTTAAGAAGGAAAGCTTTAATTTGGGTATTGGAAACCTGATTACAGTTGCATCTTTCTTGCTGATTTATTTTCTATTTGCACCCAATGCTTCAAGGATTAGAAACATTTTTTGGGGCGTCCTGAACCTATTTTTTTTAAAGAAGGGATGACATTTTTGAAAAAAAAAAGATATACACCATCTCTATCAGTAAGCTTCAAATCCCAAGCATCTTAAAAAACATCTAGCAGGATTTTTTTTTACAGCTTTGCCCAAAGGATATTTTAGAAACTCCTTGGATCCATGGCTAAAACTCATATCATCATGTTCATTACCCACAAAATGTTCTGCAATGCCGAAATGAGTAAAGATATTTTCTTGGCAGAAAAGTATACAATCTATAATAAAGTCAAAATCCCTCCTGCGTAAAACTCCACTTCGGCTAACGTTTGGTAAATTCCACATGGTTCTCTTGGCAACAATACAGAAGAGACCCAAATGTGTATTTGGTTTTTTAAAGGCAACCAGATTTTGTTTTTCCTTGAAGGCATTTTGCTTCTCATCCAAGAAGCTTCTTCAGTTCTTCAGCAGAACAGAAGAAATTTATTGGATGAGAAGCAAAATGTTTTCAAGGAAAAACAAAGTCCAGTAGCCTTTTAAAATTTTTTTTAAAAAGCACCTTTGGATCAACCATGACCTGGATGCAGTGGTGGGATTAAAATTATTTACTACTGGTTCTTTGGGCGTGGCTTGGTGGGCGTGGCTTGGTGGCATGGCAGGAGAAAGTTACTGCAAAATCTCCATTCCCTCCCTGTTATGTATGCAGGTTTGAATGTCATTGGTTTAGTTTGAACTGTTCTTGTAAAATGTCAGAAATGATTGGTTTAAAAAGTGCAGGAAAATCCTGCACTCTGATTGGCTGGCAACTGCGGCTGCTGGCTATAAGTAGCAGCCGCAGCCCAGCCAAATGGGGTCTGTTATGAGCTGTAGTCACTAATAAACTCTTCACTAGAGCACTCCGTGTCTGACTCTTCATGCAAACTTAACACTGGCGACGAAGGTGGGATTCTTCCTGAAGAAAAGACGACGCGGAAAACAAGCTGAGAGAGATGGCTGTGCTGAACACCCCCCAGCCCCGTTCGATCTGACGGCAGAAGACTGGGACTCATATGCAGATCGTTTCCAAATGTATTTGGAGGGAAACGATCTCGCCAACATTTCCGAGAAGCGGAAGAGGGCGGTCTTTCTCATGCACTGCGGTCCGGCAGTTTTCAAGATGGCGAAGGCACTGGTGGGAGCTACAGACGTGAAGGTAATGGAATTCCCTGATTTAGAAAAACTTTTAAGAGCCCATTACACCCCACAAGTATCGTGCCTCATTAAGAGACACAAGTTTTACCGTCGGGATCAAGGGGAAAGCAAAAACGTTAATGACTTCATGGCAAGTTTAAGAGACATTGGGGGTGCATCTGAGTTTAACAACTTGGAAGAGGCCATGCGCGATCGATTTGTTCTAGGCCTCAAAGACAAGGTGCTTCAGAGCAAATTATTATTAAAACCTAAGATCACGTTGAAGGAAGCCATAGAAGAGGCATCCTCAGCAGAAGCCACCAAGTCCTCAGCAGCAGCCATGAAGAAAATTAACAAGGCCTCAAGCCATCCTGATGTGGAAAAGTCCACAACAACTCATTGTGAGCAAATAGATTCTGAGTCAGACTGTAGTGAGGTGGAGGAAGGAATTTATAGACTCAGAATGGAGAGGAAAAGAAAGACCTGGGAAGAAAGAGGCAAGATTTTTACTGCAGAGGTTGTGGGGAAGCCACCCCAGCACTGAATGCAAGTTTCTTGATACCATCTGCCTCCGTTGTAGAAAAAGAGGTCACCTAGCAAGAGTCTGCAAATCATCCAGAACTCCACCCCACAGAAGAAAGTTTCCTGACAAAGAATTCAAGCCTAACAACTTCAGTGAGAAAATGGGGCGCAACACAGAAGCAAATGGGAAGAATGAAACTCATCAAACAGTCACTATTGGTCATTCTTCACCCTTAAGAAGCAGAAAAGTACATGTGAAGGTACTAAATGGAATGCCAAATGGAAGTGGACTCAGGCTCATATTTATCTATGGTGTCATGGGACACTATTCACAGACTACTCCCAAACATTCAGAAGAAACTTTTCCAGAAGCAAGCACTGACTCTTAAAGACTACCAGGGGAACAAGATTCCAGTAGTTGGAACAAGAGAATTCAAGGTGAAGTTTAAAGGCCGCACCAAACGTTTGCCCCTGACCATCATGGACAAGGATCGCCCAAGCTTGCTGGGACTTGAGTGGTTCAATCCATTAGGCATCGAGGTGACTGGCATCAATCACATGAGCAACACTGAATGGGAGGAGGCCTTGAAGTCTGAGTTTCCAGAGGTCTTCAGTGACGGATTGGGCAAGTATATGGGGACCCCTATCACTTTCAACCTAGATCCCAAGGTGCCCCCAATTCATTTAAAGCCCAGAAGGGTCCCATTTGCCTTAAAGGACAAAACTGATGCACAATTAGATAAATTAATAGCTCAAGGAGTTTTAGAGCCCACTGACCACTCCAGATGGGAGACACCCATAGTCACACCAGTCAAGACTGATGGGTCAGTAAGAATCTGTGGAGATAAGGGGACATTGAACCATGCGCTTCAACAGAGCGCATATCCAGTTCCAGTGGTGCATCATTTATTACATTCACTTGGCAGGGGTACAGTCTTTGCCAAATTGGATCTGGCCCAGGCATATCAACAACTAACAGTGGATGATGCCACTGCAGAGGCCCAAACCATTGTGACTCATAGAGGTGCCTTCAAATGTAAAAGGTTACAGTTTGGAGTAAGCGTGGCACCAGGCATCTTCCAAAGCCTTATGGAAAGGATGCTCCAAGGACTGCCAGGGGTAGTGCCTTACTTTGATGATGTGTTAATCTCTGCTGAAAATGACACTCAATTACAAGAGAGACTCAGAGAAGTCCTTACCAGATTCAAGAAAGTGGGGTTAAAAGTCAAGGAAGAAAAATGCACTCTAAGAACTGACAAGGTTGAGTTCTTGGGCTATATGATTGACAAGCATGGCATCCACCCTACAGATGCCAAGGTTCAAGCAATCAAAGAAGCCCCTAGACCAAAATGCAAAACAGTTTGCAAGCCTTCCTTGGACTTATTAACTTTTATCACATGTTCCTACCTCAGAAGGCAACCATTGCAGAACAATTACAGAGATTACTGGACAAAAAAATCTGCTTGGGTCTGGGGCAGGAAGGAACAATCAGCATTTAACAATATTAAAAGACTAATCACGTCTGATGCTGTACTGATACAGTTCTCTGAGAATTTGCCTGTTGTACTGACTTGTGATGCATCCCCTTTGGAGTGGGGGTTTGAGCCACAGGCTTCCCAGTGGGAGGGAAGCCCCTATTGCATTTTACTCTGCACTTTGACCAAAGCAGAGAGGAATTACAGCCAATTGGACAAGGAAGCATTGGCAATTGTTGCAGCTGTCAAGAAATTCCATGAGTATCTATATGGGAGAACATTTACCATTGTCACAGATCACAAACCTTTGTTAGGCATTGTGGCAGGAGACAAACCTACACCCACTATCCTGTCACCAAGAATGCTGAGGTGGACTGAATTTCTTGCTGCTTATTCATACAAGCTCATCCACAAGCCTGGCAAAGACATTGGCCATGCTGATGCTTTGAGTCACTGCCCACTTCCGTTCCACACGTTGCTGAAATTGCCAGAGAGACTGCCAAAGACACTTTATTGGCTCCCGTTATAGGCTGGATTAAGAAAGGTTGGCCTTTTCAAGATCTACCTCACCTTGCCCAACCTTTTAAATCCAGGCAAACTGAAATTATCTGTATTATGGGGATGTATTTTGTGGGGTAACAGGGTGGTTATTCCTGCAAAACTGCAAAAAGAGGTTTTGGAAATGTTACATGAGGGTCATCCAGGTATTGTAAGGATGAAGGGATTGGCCAGGAGTTATGTATTTTGGTCAGGTATTGACAAAATTGTTGAAAACTGGGTTGCATCTTGTCCCAACTGTCAGGTAGTCAGGCCTGCCCCACCTCTTGCCCCCCCACAGGAATGGGAATGTCCTAGGGGCCCATGGTCTAGGATTCACATTGATTTTGCTGGCCCTACCAGAGGGCACACCTTCCTTATTATAGTAGATGCATATTCCAAATGGCTAGAGGTCATCCCTATGGCATCCACCACAACTGATGCTGTCATCAAGCATCTTAAAGCTTTTGTAACCCACGGTTACCTGATGTTCTTGTCTCTGACAATGGCCCTCAATTTACATCCAACCTTTTTGAATCCTATCTAGCACAAAAGGGTATCAGACATGCCCTCACTGCCCCTGGACACCCTTCGCTAACGGGCTGAACGCATGGTACATTTTACCAAGGAAAAGCTTCAGCAATTGGGTCCTGGGGACATCATTGAGAAAGTTGAAAAACTTCTTAGTGTTCAGCACATCACTCCTAAGCCATCAACTAACTTATCCCCAGCAGAGTTGTTGATGGGTAGGAAACTTAGGTCTCCCCTTGACCGCCTTCATCCCACTTATGCACCCAACGCACCACCAGATTCCACTAGCAAAGTCTGCATGTTCAGTGTGGGTGATTCTGTTTATGCTAAGAACCTTATGGGTGAACCTTCATGGATTCCTGCTAAAATAACTCAAATCACAGGCCCTCATTCTTAGGGGGTGCAAACAGAGGATGGTGTCCTCTGGAGCAGGCACATTGATCAGCTTAGATCCAGATTACTTCAGGAACATCGCAATTGTTCCTCTCTAGTTCCCATACCTAATGCCTTTTCTAGGGGGGAAGGGGAGGAGCATGAGGATAATCAGCAAGCAAGAATCAACCCCATGTGTAACGAGCCATTACGACAGGAACCACCCCAAAACCTGTCACAATGCCAAAATCCATCCTTATAAGTGGAAGAGTGCACATCACTACCTGACTTAGGTGCTGACATTGGGTTGGAGATGGGTTGGGAGGAGACACCAGATTGTAACAATCAAACAGGGTCTTTCACTGGAAGCCCAGTAGGGAAATGTCAACAGACACATTTCTCTCACTGGGTGAGAACATTAAAACTTCTGAACCACGAAGGTCTCAACGTACACGTAAGAGCCTCACCTATTTAAAAGAATACATTAGATAGGTTGGGGTTTGAGTATGGACTGAACCTAGTGGGGAGGGGTGTTATGTATGCAGGTTTGAATGTCATTGGTTTAGTTTGAACTGTTCTTGTAAAATGTCAGAAATGATTGGTTTAAAAAGTATGGGAAAATCCTGCACTCTGATTGGCTGGCAACTGCGGCTGCTGGCTATAAGTAGCAGCCGCAGCCCAACCAAGTGGGGTCTGTTATGAGCTGTAGTCACTAATAAACTCTTCACTGGAGCACTCTGCATCTGACTCTTCATGCAAACTTAACACTCCCCACTCCACTAACCTGTTTTCCAGCCCTGTTCTCCTGTGCAGGGCAACCAAAGAAGACCCAGCCAATCAACTGGGACTCAGGAGACAGAGAATAGATGGGGGTGGGGCCAGTCAGAGGTGGTATTTGCTGGTTCTCCAAACTACTCAAAATTTCTACTATTGATTCTCCAGAACTTGTCAGAACCGGCTGAATACCACCTCTGCCTGGATGGCTGAAAATCTGCATAGACAGTACAGAAGGAACATACCAATACTGTGCCACGATCCTGTTGGACCCTGAGTCCACAGAGGAGGATGACCAGAGGAGCCAGAGCTGGGCCTGAGGGGGCTGATGGAAGGCAGGCAGTGGAGCAGAGGAGCAATGGAGCTCCAGAAATGAGCAAGGACCATTCCCTCCTGATCCCCAAGCACAGAGAGTGGAGAGGAGGTTGAGCAGCACAGGCCGACCTGGCAACTTGGGAGGAGAGTGCCCTTTCCCTCTTCACAAGGACTGAGACTTAAGGAGATACTGTTGGGAGGGGTGTTTGTTGGAAACAAGTGTTGACTCCATGGAGCCTCATGTGCAGTGCAGTCTGAATTTTGTTGTGCTTTGTCTTGTGTGTCTTGCCTGGTTTGCCTGCCTCACTGGACTTCTTGCCTTGGTTGCTGCCTTGCTAACTTTGCTTGCTGAACTACTCGCAGCCAGAGACTGTCTGAGGTGCATGTGAGAGCTTTGCTCCAGAACTTGCAGTAAACGTGGGGACATTTGGGGGAATGTTGGAGCAATAAAGGGGTGTTAGAACTATTTTTTTGGCTGTGTTGCTTCCATGCCTCATCCTGGGACATCACATACGGTATGGTTTTCCATGAACGAACATGAATATACATGTCCCAGGATAATGTTGTATGACTTAATACAATTTAATAGCCGGCCATCAACGCACTATTCAACAATTAAAAAACCAACACACAACCAGGCACGATATAAATATACACATAGAATTGCCCAAAACACACACTCTGCTACAGACACATTCCCTGAGGATGACTCCAACATGAGTCCAAAAGCTCTAAGGACAAAACCTCTGGTTGTGCTGGCTGACCAAGATTGGATGCTGTATGGTTTTGTTGTTGTTATTGTTGTTTAATATTCTAAAGGAGGTTGCCCTCTGAGTGAGATTCAAGGTGTTAGTATTAACATTCAAAGTCGTTCATGGCTTGGGTCCAGGGTATTTGCGGGAGCGTCTCCTGCTGACATCGAATGCCGATCGCCCTGTGAGAGCGCACAGACTGGGACTTCTCAGGGTGCCGTCCACAAGACAGTGTCAGCTGGTGGTGCCCGGGGAAGGGCCTACTCTGTAGCAGCTCCTGCCTTATGAAACCAACTGCCCCTGGGGCTCCATTTGACTCCAGATCTCCGCTCTTTCTGCCACAATCTGAAAACTTGGCTGTTTGAACAGGCCGGGCTGGACTGACCTCTTGGGGGGGGGTGTTAAATTGATTTTATTTGGGCTTGTTGGGTTTAATTTGTTTTTAAAGTATTTATTATTGTATTTTTAGTTGTGAGCCGCCCCGAGTCCTTTCGGAGAGGGATACAAGTCCAATTTAAATTAAATAATTAAATTAAATTAAATTAAATTAAATTCAAGACATATGCATGTTTATGGTATTCCATCCAAGTATCCCATCCAAATAATATCTTACTCTAGGTAAGTACCATTCCATGATAAGCCAGGATTTGATCTGACCTAGGCTTCACAAAAGCACAAAGCAGACTCCTTGTCCCAACAAAACCCCTTTTTATTAGGCTAAGGTGAATTCTTATTATTCACATTCAGCAAAGTCCTGGCAAACAATCTTTCAAGGGTGAATTACAACCACAGATCTTATCAGGCCTGGAGAGTTGCCAGTCCAATAGCTTCCAAGCACAATGCTGTACAAGTTTCTTTCCAATGCATTTGTACTTGTTCATATTTCCCACTGGATTGTTTCCATTTTTTCTTGTATCTTGCAAAAGAGGGTTTTTTTGTTTTTAATCCCTTGTGACCTTTTCAAAAGATTAGTGGATAGGCAACCGTTCCAGATCGATGTTCCTCTTTCCTCCAACAGACATCAAACATGCTAGATGGTGTGTGAGAAGCAGTGGCTGAATGTTTAATGGCTTGAGCAGTTGGTTATGCAATTACTTACATTACAGGCATCTAATTCATTCCTTGGGGGAGGTCTCTAGGAAGCAACCCTGAGTATAAAAGAACATCCTATATAAATATCCTATATAAATATGTAGACACTGTCTTTACATTTGCTTCTGACACTATTTTTTAATGAAAAATCCCTGCTTCTTGCTAACATTTCCTTTAACAATGGCTAGATGCATCTAATTATGTATACTGATAGTCCTTGACTTATGACCACAACATTTTTTGCTGCTGAGACATTAACTGAATTTTGTCCCAAATTTACGACCTTTCTTTCCGCAATTGTTTAGTGGATCACTGAAGTTGTTAAGTTAGGAACACAATTGTTAAGTGAATCTGGTTTCCCATTGAATTTGCTTGTCAGAAGATTGCAAAAGTTGGTCCCATGACCCCGGGACAATGCAATCATCATAAATATGAACCAGCTGCCAAGCATCCAAATTTTGTTGGGAATGCTGCAATGGTTTTAAGTGTGAAAAATGGTCATAAGTCCCCTTTTTCAGTGCCATTATAACTTTGAATGGTCAATAAATGAACTGTTGTAAGCCGAGAACTACCTATACAGCATCCTTTGAATGACTCACATATAAAGCAAAATGGCTTTTCCACAAGTTGGTGTTTTGTAGATATAGTAGCAATAGCAATATTACTTAGACTTATATACTGCTTCAGGGTGCTTTACAGCCTTCTCTAAGCATTTTACAGAGTCAGCTTATTGCCTCCACAATCTGGGTCCTCATTTTACCAACCTCAAAGGATGGAAGGTTGAGTCAACCTTAAGCCTCTGAGAATTGAACTACTGAACTTCTGGCAGCCAGCAATAGCATTAGCACTTATATATCACTTCACAGTGCTCCACAGCCCCTCTGTGATGACCCAGGGTGGGATACAAAATCAACAAAGTCACAAAAACAAATGAAGCCCCTTTTATTCCTTCACTTTGCTTCAAAGCTCCAAATATCCATGACTGGAAACAAAAAACTCCCCCACAAACAGTTACAAAAAGGAGGAAATACTGTTCAAACTAAAAATACCTCTAAATTATAAATAGAAAAAAACAATACAAACCACACTGAAAGAATTAAGGAAACCAAGCAAGATAAGGGCTTGAAGATGTCCACAGATATCGGAATATACACTGGGAAGGACGCCAAACTCAGATAAGAATAAGAATATTTTCACTCTTTGTTTCCAGCACTGGCCCATGCACAGTCCATCCTTTTAAACTCACAGCTCACAGCTGCAGCCCATGAAGGGGATCAAGGCCCTTTCCTCCCCTGTAGACCATGCCATTCACGTTTCTCCCTTATCCTCTCCTCCCTGCGTGCCCTAGGATGGAGAGAGGACGGGACTTGGTCTTCCTGTGACTGCCCAGCCAGCCTGTGCCCTTCCCCAGTTTCATCCACAGCCTCTGGAGCCACTCTTCACTCCCTGTTGGCTGTTACCTTCTCCCTTGGAGTCAGACTCCAACAGGGGCATGACACCCTCTCTAAGCAGTTTACAGTGTCAGCCTATTGCTCCCAACAATCTGGATCCTCATTTTACTGACCTCGGAAGGATGGGAGGCTGAGTCAACCCTGAGCCTGGTGAGATTCAAACTACCAAATTCCAGGCAGCCAACAGTCAGCAGAAGTAGCCTGCAGTACTGTATTCTAACCACTGCCCTACCGCGGACCTGTAATAATACATTACAAGTCCCACCAACTCTGACAATAGGGTAATTCTACATAATACTACATTGAGAAAGGTTCAGTATCATTTTCATGGAACTCTTTAGATGTATCCTGTAGGTATGGCTTTACTCAGTTATCTCACTGATGTGGATGAAAGAACAGTTGAATGAGCTAAGTGACACCAGTCATTGTTGAACTAGGCTGCAATAAGACAATGAAATAAAACTGTAAGATTTTCTTGCTTCTGAGAACTGTAGGACAATATGTGTTGGGTCTATTAGACTTCAAAAACTGTTCACCCAAGACCTAAAACAGATTCAGCCCAAGTAGCAGATGGCTTCCTATCTCATACCTCCTAAGACTTTTATAATTTCTCATCATTTTAGAAGGTCACAACCTGATTTCACCTTAAATCTCTTTCCTCTGTTCCTGGAAGAGCTGCTGATGGTGAGAAGCTTTTGAAGAATATTGTGGTTCTTTCCAGTGTATGGTCTCTTTTTTTCTTAGTAAAGTGGGCATTACGCTGAAGAAACAGAATGCTACAGATTGACTGGGGTTTTAAATCTTTAAAAAAAAGGAGTGAAAAGTGTGAAAAACGGATATAAGTCCCTTTTTTTTCCAGTGACAATGTAACTTTGAATGGTCACTGAATGAACTGTTGTAAGTTGAGGACTACCTGTACTTCATGTTCATGCTTTTAACGTTATATGCATCAATTTCTTCAGGGATTTTTGTGTCAGAATTGGTGTTTTGCCAATTCTACTCAAAGCCTAAGTCCGGTTTTAGAAAAGCACTATAAATAACATGAGCAAGATATATGATCCCCATTTCAAAGGGTTGCAACAAATCAGAAAAGCTTCAACGATCTGCATCCGATTTAGAATGTATAGAGAAGTTCTTTAATTCCTTAAATTGCTTAATTGAAATGCTTTATTTTAATCACGTGATTGTTATAACAAAGGTAACATACTCTGGCAGATTTGCTGAAAATTTTTTTACTTTGATGCACTGAAGTGCATCTTGAATTTGCATGTCTTGGCTGTGCAACCAAAGATTGGAAAGGATTGCTCTAGGTATTGATGAGTAATAGATTAACTATGGATCACTTCATCTTCCGTGAGAAATTTACAATAAATCTTGCCCATGATCCAGCTCTCATCTGCTTTGGAACAAGTTGGCAAGTTTAAGGAAATGAGGTCCATGAAAACATTCTTTCGTTTTTTCTTCCTTTCCTTAAGCTATGTAATAAAAAAAATGTCAGGTATTTCACTAGTTACTAAGAAATCCCCAATGTAGCATAAGTTATTGCTACAGACATAATAAATCAATATGCAATACACCGACAGTAGATATTATGCATTTTAAAGTTTTCCAAAAGACAAGTCTCCGAGGGAGGGAAAATAAACCAAGTCAAATACATCAATGTCATACAGCTTTCCCTCAATCAACGTGATAACAGATTTTCTTTAAAATATGGAATCCTTCTATGAAGATATTGGGCATTTCAGAACAAGCTTTTCTCCTCTCCTTCAGCACCACTGTCTTGATGTCTACATGTTGTTTTTTTTATCATTTACAGTCAACATGGCTAAGGGATATTAATAACACAGAGAAAGAAATTAATAGAGAGATAGAATCAAGATCAAGAAGTTCTAGTACTGCTTTACAAAACCTTAGTAAGACTACACTTGGAATACTGCTCCCAGTTCTGGTCACCACAACACAAAAAAGATGTTGAGACTCTGGAAAGAGTTCAGAGAACAACAACAAAGAAGACTAGGAGGCTGGAGGCTAACACATATGAAGAACGGTTACAAGAACTGGGTATGTCTAGTCTAATGAAAAGAAGGTCTAGGAGGAGACATGATAGCCCTTCAATATTGGAAGGGCTTTTGCAAAGATGAGGGAGTCAAACTAGCCAAACTAGTTTCCAAAACACCAAAATACAAGAGAAGAAACAATGACTGGAAAATAACCAAGTAGAGAAGCAACATAGAACTAAGAAGAAATTTCCTAATAGTGAGAGCAATCAACCAATGGAATAGCTTGCCTTCCAAAGTTGTGGGTGATCCATCACCAAACACTTTCAAATAGAGACTGGGCAGCCATTTGTCTGAAATAGTATAGGATATCCTGCTTGAGCAGGAGGTTGGACTAGAACTCTAATAGAGGTAAAGGTAAAGGTAAAGATTCCCCTCGAATATATGTTCTAGTCATTTCCGGCTCAATGGGGTTCATCTCCATTACAAAGCTGAAGAGCCAGCACTATCCAAAGATGTCTTCGTGGTCATGTGGCCAACATGACTAAACGCCAAAGGTGCACGGAATGCTGTTATCTTCCCACCAAAGGTGGTCCCTATTTTTCTACTTGCATTTTTGATTGCTTTCGAACTGCTAGGTTGGCAGAAGCTGGGACAAATAACGAAACTCACTCCGTTGCACGGCACTAGGGATTCAAACCGCCGAACTGCTGACTTTTCTGATCGACAAGCTCAGCGTCTTAGCCACTGAGCCACCGTGTCCCTTCCAACTCTTTAACTCTATACTTTATGTAAGTCTTTGGTAGATTGGGATAATGGACATTTTATCTTATGCAAACCGTATCAGGTTGCATCAAATTGCAAAACACTGTTTGAAGTACAAAGAGAGAGAGAGAGAGGGTAACAGAGAGATAGAGAGATTATGGTCTAAAAGCTGTAAGGAAAATTGCAATAGCTGGTAATTGGCTTCAAAAATGATTTTGAAAATAATGAAGCTTTCATCACATGCATCATTGATAGGATGAAATTGTTCAAATTGTAAGTTGTTTCATTAGTCTACAACTTGTCCAATCTTGTTTACAACCATAATTGCAACAACTTCGGAATGTATAAAGCTGTTGTCAACTTTAGAACAACACAATGCACAACAAAACATCCTTCTTGCATGAAGCGATAAGTTCCAGTATCTCTTAGGACGGCTATGTCCCCAAGGACATTTTCCTATAGGTCACTGCTTTACATGTGATCCTAGCACCTATATCACCAAAATTGAGGTCTGCTCAAGAAAGACACCAATTTTAATTCAGGGGAGCCTATAAGAACTGGTGCTTTATTGCAGTAAAAAGAAAAAGAAAAGAAGAAGAAAAAAGAACAGAAAATAAATGAGTAAAAAAAGAAAGAAAATTGTTTATAAGACCCATGTAATGAAATGAGGCAGTATTTTGCAGATGCTAAAATAAGAATAATGCACTTTGAACATCTTCAATTTTAATATAGCCCAATAAACAATATAATTATCTTTATTCCCAATGGGGTTTACAACATTATAGTATGAATTGCATTAAAGTTTATTAGACAATTTCAGAAATCCAGAAGAGTGGGTGTTCTGGTGGTGGGGGGATATGATTTCAGGATAACAGATAAGATCTACTTCCTCAATTCCACAAGAGGGACAATGTTTATTTGAAGAGACCTGGTGTGCAGTACTCTGCCTGAATGGTACCAGTGGGCAGAAACAACTGAAGATAGGTAATCCCTTGGATAACCAGCTTCTATGCCAGGACACAGCAAAGGTGTATGAGACGATGGACTCCTATGGATGGAGTCAAAAGAGGAATTAGCCTGGAAGTGTTACATTCCCATAAGCAGTCTACGTCCAGCCTCCCTTGAATTCCCTTAACTCTTATCTAGCACCACTGTTATTAACTAGATTCTTATTCAGAGGCAAACAGCTTAACTGAAGCTTAATATGTGTTCCTGATTTTTTTGTGCCTCATAGAAAGCTTAATATGTGTTCCTGATTTTTTTGTGCCTCATAGAAAGCCACAGTGAACAACCAGTGACAAATAACATTATTCCAATTACTGACTAACATCGATATCTCTGATCACTGATAATCTGTGATCCATAACCTTTTTTTAAATTGAAGTTTGTTGTAAGATAAACTACAAATAGAAACAATAAAAACTGGGAAAGTTAAAGAGAGACGAAGAGAAGTCACAGGAAGAAGTGAAAATCTAGTGATTTCCCACTTTTTTCGGTGCTATAGAAGGCAAAAAAGATCACACCTCAACCTTTTGCTTTACACTTCGAAATGTTTCAAGTCGCTTCTGTAACACCAAAGTCATTCTAATGATCAAAATCTAAAATTAACGGTTTTTCCCCCTTTCATTTTGATTATGAAATCCAAAAGTGGATTCCAACTGGAAACCCAACTAGATAGATTATTTTCTTGCATGAGAACAATGAATTTTGCCATCACTTTTACATCCCTTGTGGGAATATGTAACCTGTTATCTCTCATTATTGTAACTGCTCTCAAAGGTGCTTGAAACTGGACCTCTCTGTTCTCTTGTTATAAATTGGGAATGTATGTTCCCAGGCATTTGCAATCTGGATCTGTTCTGACCCAAACCTTGTTTGAAGGAAACAAACATGAAACAGAGGTAACAGCAAAACCTTTTAATGATTCTTTACGAATTCCGTTCCTTACGGTTAAAAGGCTGTTTCAAACTAATTGTCTCTGATAAGAATGAGCCTTGCCAAGATGGTGCAAGGCTGCCAAGAACACTAGATAAAGTTACTAATAAATATTTCAAACATAAAAAGTCTAAAACACCAACCAAGATATCCTGAACATCCACCAGGCTTGAGTGCAAAAATTTCTTTGCTTCCTGCAAAGAACTCTGGTTTCTCAGCTGGCTTTTATCTCTTAAGGGAGGGGCCATCACCTTGCAGCCTTATTCCTGAGTCGCCCATGCTGCTGCAGCTGCTCTTTCCTTTGAGCAGCCCTGCATGCACACACACTGGGCACAGGCTCCTTGGGGACCTCTTCATCACTGCTGCCAGCCTCCACAATATCTGAAGGCAGCACTCCACTCACTGATGGTCCTGGCCCTATGCCTGCACCACACGCAGGCCCCTCATCTGAGTCCTCGCTCTCCGAGACCTCAGTCATCCGAACTGCTGCTGGTGAACAACAACAGGATCATGAGGTATATGTAACTTCCCAAATTTTGAAGGAGAAGATAGAAAATGGCATGGCCTAAAGCATTTTGATTTAGGACAGTGTCTTTCCACGGCTCTTTGTCAGCATGGAAAGAAGTTTCAAATATCCCCTTGAAATGCAGATCAAGCACTCTTGCCAACACATATTCTGTCCCTTCAAAATGTCGCTGTCACCGAAGTCCATAAAACAGCTGAAAAGGTAGGCCCTCTGCCAGACTTCATTTGGTTCTGTGCCTCCTCGCTTTCCAGTTCATTTTGTGTGGATTCAGTTGATGTTCATATGCTTGGTCAATGACAGCTCCTTATATTAAAACTGAGACAGCAGCACTGATCTGTGTACAACAGAAAAGGGGTTTTGAGATGGTCATTAACATAAATAATAAAGCTTTCCTTCCTCCCATCCTCCCTCCCATCCTCCCATCCCTTCCCTCTCCCTGTCCTCCTTCCTTCCTTCCTTCCTGTCTTCCTTCCTATCTTCCTATCTTCCTCCCTTTTTTCCTAAATCATCCAATTCTGTGCCTTTCTTCTATTTGTCTCAACTAAAATTATTGCTAATCTTGGTAATCAGTACCTGTGTTTGTATTATTACAATTATATTACTATTAATTTGTTTTCCTTCCTTCCTTCCTTCCTTCCTTCCTTCCTTCCTTCCTTCCTTCCTTCCTTCCTTCCTTCCTTCCTTCCTCAAGATAGTACAAACCATCATTAATTAAATGTTCAAACAAAACTTTCGCACAGCCACATGAAATAAGATAGTTGTCTGAGCCAAACAGTGCTTTACTGCTAAATATATACATAAATCAGTGGGACACAGTGGCTCAGTAGCTAAGACGCTCAGCTTGTCAATCAGAAAGGCCGGCAGTTCGGTGGTTCAAATCCATAGTGCCAAGTAATGGAGTGAACTCCCGTTATTTGTCCCATCTTCTGCCAACCTAGCAGTTCAAAAGCATGTAAAATGCAAGTAGAAAAATAGGGACCACTTTGGTGGGAAGGTAACAGTGTTCCATGCACCTTCGGTGTTTAGTCATGCCGGCCACATGACCCCGGAGACATCTTCAGACAGCACTGGCTCTTCGGCTTTGTAACAGAGATGAGCACTGCCCCCTAGAGCCGGAAAAGACTAGCACGGATGTGCAAGGGGAACCTTTACCTTTATATACACACATACTTCGCTCCCCCAATCAAAAAATTAAATTCATAAATCAAGTAAGAAGCACCAAGAGAGATACTATTTCCAATCCTTGGTTTAAAGCAGTTTGTACTTTGTCAGATCCATGAGTTATGTGGGAGAGTTGGAGTTCTTATGATTAAGCAAACATTACAAAAACCTGAGCAGGCCATCTAGGAGAAAGAAATCTTTTTAGGTAGGAAAAATGTGGTGATTTGTATGCTGAAATGAATGTTCTTATTATTATAATTAAAAAAATTGGATTCCACATTATCAGTGCATGAGATATTACACACACACACACACACACACACACACACACACACACACATATATATATATATATATATATATATATATATATATATATATATAATGACATGGTATATGATCCTATTTTGTAATGCCATACACTGCAGAATATTGGGAATATATATATATATATATATATATATATATATATATATACACACTATATATATATATACACACTATGTAGGTCTTGGTGTATTCGGGTCTTGTCCCGTGTAAGATTGAGAATACCTTGGCAACATTTCGACGAAATCTCATCCGTCATCTTCAGGCTGGTGTCTTCAGCTTTGTTCTTCGTTCTCCCAGATATTTTCACCTCAGAAACTTCACATATATAAATAAGTTATCCTTCATTTTAAATGTTCTCATAATGAACCTTTTGGGTATATGCAAATAAGGGAATCCTGCAATATTATGATAAAAATATTGGTCATTTGGAGTTGGATTGGCGGAACGCTGCGATTGCTGGTTAGGTTATAAGATTATCCCTCAAGGTGCCTATCTGAATATAATGAAGCTCATTTCTTGTTGGTGGCTGTGCTCTTGAATTTCAATTCAGCCTAAGATGTGGGGACGATGTAGGTGGGAGAAGCAGGCACTTACCTAAAAAATCTCCTTCAAATCTCCATGTCAAATCAGCCTCTCGTGTCTGATCAAGAATCAGGTTTGTCAAAGCAAACTGGATTCATTTAACTCAGGCTGGATAATCTGGAAAGACTTTTCCATATGTCCCTGAGAGACAGTGGGGGAAAGAGAGGGAGAGGGAAAGGGAGCGGGAGGGAGAGGGATACACACACACACACACACACAGACAGACAAAATCAATGTGGTTTTCCATAACTTAATGATAAGGATTGAGTCAACAATTCAAACTGGATTAGAGGCAACATGGATACTCCTGTGGAAACTATTTTGGTCCTCAGTGTGAATCTTAAATAGATTGGTGGATATTGCTTTATGAGACATCTCAGCTTTAAAAGTCTCATTCTTGATTCCATGAAGACTCAGACAAGATAAAAGAAAGCAGATCTGGAATTCTGGAATTCTTCCCAATTTATCATCAAGAATAGAAGACATTGGTCATCTCTTCTGTCGAACAAAACATGTTGCTCCTATCTTCAGATGAATCCACTGGCAAGTATAAGCTATGTATATCTTGCTTAAAGACATATAATAAGGAGAGAAGGAGGGATGTATAAGCTAATACTTTCTAGGAATATTGTTCCAACAAGTCTCAACTAGATGCGGCTCATTTTCTCTCGACTCTTTCTTAGTCACACACTACATTTGATCTAGTTGTCTTCTATTTTAGGAGAATTGTCCAGTTCATAGATGGACAGACAGAAAGATGGATTCTCTTGGTCCTTTACATATTGCATTCTAGTTGGGTTGGAATGAACAGAGACACAAAAGGCTTTAGAATGATATCAGCTGTTCCTCAAAGGGACAATGCTACTAATGTAGTAGGCTCCAAGGCCTTCTCATTGTTCTCTTTGATCTCCTGAGGGACTTGGCCCCCTCAGACCTGCTCTGAATTGATTATGCCTCATCAGATTCCACTACCTCTGTTGTAATCAGCCTTCATTGAATGTGGCCCTGCCAAATGGAACTTTATTTTATCTAATATGATGTGTTTTGCCTGGAGGCACTAGAATTGCAATTTGCTTCTTCTATTTAATTTTGATGGCCTCCTAAAGTGCTTGTCTGAGCAGAAAAGTGGATGATAAATCAAGGAAGTAAAAATAAAGAAAGATGAGTTGGGAACCCAGATTAAAAAAAAAAAGAACTATGTACATCCAAGTTTGTATTTATCACTCATAAATATATTACTTTGGACTTACAGGTTTAACCAGTCAGCTCTACAAATATTGTAGTAAGTTCTTGCTATCTCTATAAAGATTCCAGTAGATCCTCACATATGTTATTTATTACAGAACTTGCTTTATAACTGTTCTTATCATGACTAAGCAACTATAAACATATACCTTGTGGTTTTATACCTAGGTTCATCAATATTATTTTCAGGCAATTGATAGTGGAAATTAAATAGTGCAAGAATTATAAACGTCATCTTCTGTCAAGCAAATCATCTTTGCATTATTTTCTGTTCTAATGAACAGGAAAGACAAAATTATTATGAGCCTAGATGTTTGGCCAGCATGATTCACTGAAACAAAATGAGCAAACTATCTATTGGGTTGATGCATGAAATATAGAAGATAAGGTTTTCAAGAGTTAACAGCCAGGCTGATTAAATTCCAGGACAGTTGCAGGAGAACATGAGAAAAAAAGTCAACGAATGGCATGATCTCCTTATTTAACATTTTTTTAAAGCCATGGTCCTCTTAAATTTGAATATTTTGATGCCATATTTTGAAAGTGCAATCGCAGGCATTGGGAAATGAGATTTGAGATCTTCAGATATAAGAATACCTATTAATTCTTTTGAAACAGCAGCAGCAGCAACAAACAATAGTTTTGTGGCGTATATATGTTTAATGTTTGTAAGCCACATAGAGTTGCTCCCAAGTGAGATGGGCAGCATATAAGTTGAATAAATCAACGAATAAAATGAATAAATGTGTGTGTCTTCAAGTCCACCTTTAATAGACAGTCTGTCTGAACAACTTTCAATTCCTGCAAGGATGTGAGTGTTTGACTATTGCTTGTTTTCTAGGGCTGAGGGATAGCGACTGATCCAGGATCATCCAGCTGCTTTGTGCTTAAGATGGGATCTGAACTCACAGTCTCCCTTTTTCTAGTCCGATGCTTTACCCAATACATAAAATTGTCCCTTTTTGTGGCAGATGAAGTCTCATGGCAGATGTAGACAATGAATAAAGGAAGGAAGGAAGGAAGGAAGGAAGGAAGGAAGGAAGGAAGGAGGGAGGGAGGGAGGGAGGGAGGGGAGGAGGAGGGAGGGAGGGGAGGAAAGAGAGAGAGAAAGAAAGAAAAGAAAGAAAGAAAGAAAGAAAGAAAGAAAGAAAGAAAGAAAGAAAGAAAGAGACACTGTCTCAGATTCCTAAATGGTGAAGCAGCACATTTTATTCTTCATAAAGAGCTTTAAAGTTTTGGAAGACATTTTTAAAAAAAATCAACACTGTTAGACCCCATCCATCTTGTTCAACCAATGTGTGATTCAGTAAAAATGTAAAAGTGACATTCAGGAAAGTCACATCCAGGGTGTGACAGTATTGTCATGCAAATGCACAGCAGTGTTGGAGTTCATATTATGTAGTATGGACCCCATACTCCTGGACTCAGTTGTACATTCATCAAATCTTGCACTGCAGACATATAATGGCAAGATTAGCATCATTGTGGGCATTTGAGCCTTATCGTGGTTTGTTACAGAGGCTGCTAAAAAGGATGTAACTTTATCCAACCTTTGAATATCTCTTTTTGCTGCAGCTGCACTTTGGACATTGTAGAATTTCTGGTGATGAATCGGTTTGTAAATCAAAGGGCAAAGGTATTTCGGCTCAATTTTTTATTGTTGAAAGATTTGGGTATTAGACTAGTATTGTATGCTGAACAACACAGCAGGAGTTTTTCTTAAGCTCAGCAGCCATGATAAGAATGATAATATACAGCTGATTCTGCTTGCTAGTTATTTCTGGTCCAAACACTCTCAAAAAAAAATCTGATCTTCTAATCCAGCCCCCTGTCCGTGGTAGGAAATCCTGCACTATTCAGGATTTTGTGGGGATTTGATGGGATGGATACACATGATCATAGGAAGAATAACAGAAAAAACAGAACAGAATAATAGAGTTGGAAAAGATGCTGAAGGTTCTCCAGTCCAACTCTCCACCCAAGTAGGACACCCTACACTATTTCAAATAAATGGTTGTCCAATCTTTTCTTGAAAACTTCCAGTAATGGAGCACCCACAACTTCTGAAGGCAAACCATTCCAATGGTTAACTGTTCTCACTGTTTGAAGTTTCTCCTTAGTTCTAGGTTGCTTCTCTCCATGATTAGTTTCCATTCATTGCTTCTTGTCCTGCCTTCTGGTGCTTTGGACAATAGATTGACCCCCTCATCTTTGGGGCAGCAGCCTCTCAAATATTGGAACACTGCTATCATATCCACCCTTGTACTTATTTTCACTAGACTAGACACATCCAATTTCTGCAAGTGTGCTGTTCTGCCATGCCTCTGAATACTGCTCTTATCTTCAGATATCCACTTTGAAACTCTGTGCACCCATGCTCCAATTCGCTTTAGTTTGTGTTTCCAACTGCAAATGACATATCTAAGAAGTGATATAATAAAAAATATGATAACTTTTTGGACAGTATGAAGAGTATCCTGATTGGTTGCTGTCAGAGGTATAGCTAGCTTTGTAGGTTGTCCGTGTGCTAAGTTTGGTTGAAACTTGGTGGGTGGTGCAATGAAGGGCAATTAAATGGCTCTGCCTGAAGGAGGTAGATCTTTGTTATGTAGAATAGACTGGCCCAGGCCTCAATGGCCCACTAAAAAAGGTGGGAGGGGGCTGAGTTTCTGTCTCTCTGAGTTTCTACTTCTCTTTTAGGGGAAATATTCTGCCTCCTAAAATATTTCATTTTTCTAGGAGAGGGGTGGGTTTTAACTTCCATCATAGGGAAAGCAAGATTTTCCCATGCCATTTTATGAAGTCCATATACTGGTGATCCTAAACATGGGAAAGGACCTTAAAACTGTTAAACATGGATTCAATTATTTTTAATTGCAGCTGCAGCATACACTGTACCACATAGACATATTGAGAAGAAGGATGGTTTTTTCCAGTTTTGTTTCCTTTTTCATATAAACACTTTGATTGTTTCTAAATAGCGAACAAACTCCAGAATCTAAGCGTGGTGGAGACTTCAGTTCTGAACTCATCTTTCTTTTTTTAGAAATTTTATTTTGATTGAGCAAAATCCTCTACTATTAAATCAAAAATCTCGAGGGATCATTGCATGGCACAGCTGTAAGCTAAAAAAGAAACAAGACAAAAAACCATGAAGAACGTTTGGCTCATGTGGGATTAGAACACGAAAGATTAATAAGGGCCACGTGACTATCTCCATCTTCAACACTCATAATTATATAGTGACCTTCAGTGTCTGAAATGAATCACTCAGCTATACGAACAGAAAACTTCTTAGTATAGCAGCTTTATCTTACCATTTTTAATTGTCACTGATATTCTGCAGATTGATCTGAGTTCTTGCAAGTAAATGAAGCACCCTTCCCCTGCAAAAATCTGAGACAGAAAAAATGTCAGGGAAGCATCAAAGTATCTCAAGGCAGGTCAAGAAGCAACAGATGGAATCTAATGAAGAAGAGAACCAACCCAAAACCGAGCAGAAGTTTCCTGATAGTGAGAACAATTCATCAGTGGAACAACTTGCCTCCAGAAGTTGTAAATGCTCCAGTGTTGAGCCTGGTGAGATTCGATCTGCCAAATTGCAGGCAGCCGGCAGTCAGCAGAAGTAGCCTGCAGTACTGCACTCTAACCACTGTGCCACCGAGGCTATCCTATCCTATCCTCCCCATCCCATCCCATCCCATCCCATCCCATCCCATCCCATCCTATCCTATCCTATTCTATTCTATTTACATGATATGATATGGTAAAGTAAATAAAATTAAATTCTTGTTCTCATGAGAACTTTTTTTTTCCTGGACAAAAAAAAAATCTGGAAATTATAATCCACCTAAAACTGCCGAATGATTTATTATGTTTTCATTCTGGACCAAATGCATTGGAAACATGTAAGGTTTTGAGTACATCAATTAAAGCTGTTCCGTTTACTCCCCTTCCTTACTTTTGATGAGACAAATTTGTACCTCAACAGATGTTGAAAATACCACCTGTCTTTCATTCCTTGTTGGAGGTTCAATCTATGGGATGGTCATGATTGGGAAGTTACTCTGTACTGGCTAAAATCCATAAAATAATGGAGTCTCTAGGAAGGAAACAGAGACTGAAGAATCTCAATTGTTAGGAACTATATTCCCAAGTACGAAATGTGCCTATTTATAAAGAATGTTAGATTTACTAAGCCTACATTATACATATGGTTTTAATTGTTTGAAAAGCTAGTTTGTAAGAACACTTTTTACAATATCTCTCTATCCCTTTTCATCCAGAACCATATGTTGATGCATATGTTATATTTTATTCCTTTAATTGATCTTCTCACCCACTGCAGATCCTGGCTGTTTGCCAGCATGCTGCATTTATCTTTAACTTGGTAGGTTTTTGGCAATGTTATGTTAAATTACAAGTTGGACTATATTTTAAAGACCACAGACTATTAGCAAGCTGTTTGAATAACAGTTCTTAGAGCAAATTTGTGCATCATTTGAACTTGAGCAAAATGTGATTAAACTGATAAAGATAGGATATCATTAGTAGAAGACT
This sequence comes from Naja naja, assembly GCA_009733165.1. Lineage (NCBI taxonomy): Eukaryota > Metazoa > Chordata > Lepidosauria > Squamata > Elapidae > Naja > Naja naja. The sequence goes on along the minus strand of CM019151.1, from coordinate 64,763,634 downwards.
TGCATATGATAAGCTTCGCTAGAGTGGAAATCTTTAATTCTTAACTCTAAGTCTTAATGAAAGCATGATGTGGAAGGTTCATTTGACTTTGATTTCAGAACAAATACTTGGGTTGTTAGCCCTGTGGGATAAATGATAAATATTTGTGGCCTCGAATTCATACTGTCACCTTTAAAAAGGATCCAGAATACAAACACATCAACACATTTGGATGCTAAAAATTAGTCCTGATTTATATAGTCAGGTTGTCTTTATATATACAGTATGTGCTTACGTAGAGTTAGCAACTTCTAGGATCAAGAACTTGAGTATGGCCAAGCAAATGAAACATTATTGATCTGAGATGGCTTGGCTTGATATCTAGTTCATTAAACAATTTGATACAAAGACTTTCTGGCATTAACTTTGCCATATCTCTGGACTTTGGTATTCATTGTTTTTGTTAAATGAACTGATTTAGGATGCCTTGTCCTAGACAATGACCTAAATTTTATGGAACAGTAAATATTCAGATCAATACAGCTTCATTTCCTAATACTTGTACTGACAGATTTTTTTTAAAGTTCTTGGTTCTTAAGACTTTTGTATACAAGAATAAATACTTGAACTTGTCTAGCTTATCTGTTTGACCTCCTTAGCATTAGTTATGGCCTATTTGTGTTATAAAGTAACTACTCAAAACTCCTTCAATAAAAAGGGACATTTCAAAAGAGTGTCCAAATAAGGGTTTATGACAATTCACCATGGCCAATTCGCCACAGCCAACTTCCCACGGCCAACTCTCTGGAGCACAATTTGCCACAGGACAACTCACTGAGGAACAAGAGTTCCACTATGATGGAATAGAATCATTAAAGAAAGGATGAATGAAATGTGAATGGCAAAAATGAAAATAATGTGTTATTTATTGGATGTGTGTGTGTTTGTGTATATGTTCCAGCATAACTCTGGAATGCCTTGTACACAGATGATTCACCCTCTTGAAACAAATACTGTGGAGGTAAGACACCCCTAACACCCTTCAGGGGTGTGTGTGCCTTAAAATGGCTTCTACTGTACAGCCCAGTAGACTTGCCATGGTAATGGCTTCACAGTATTCCACAAGGGGTTCCTTTCTGCCCTCCAAGGAGATGTCAGGTGATTGGCCAAGTGCAATAAAAAAATGAAACACCAGCATAGACAAGAAACTCCCGAGGAGAGAAATAGAAGACTTGCAACACTGTGCGTGAGACAGTACAATAGCATGAGTCCTGACTACAGGATTTTCCTGTCTAATACAGGACTAGGATAAATAAATACCTGGGCAATGCCAGGTAATTGATGAGGCAGAATTAAATCCTTATGAGTCACAAAGCTTGCCAAGTGACCACAAAGTTGTTCAAAAGATAAAAGGCAAGGTGTGGTGGGATGTAGCCATATGGAAGAATGGAAAACCACATATATTGTACACTGTAATTATTCTTAGCAAAAAAAAGGAGGAACAATAAAACTTAATCCAAACTTTAAAACATCCAACAAGACTGTCAAATTTTCTCTAACTTCTCATGAGATTTCCCATCGATCAGAATTCTTCTCCTACCTCATAAGTCTATTTTGAAGAGAAAATTAACATTAATTAAAATTCCTGTCTTAGAGTAGAAAGAGATAACAGGAGTTTATTGAGGATAATTATATTTCTTCTTAAACCTTGAGTGGCATCTTAAGATAATACCCTAACACTAAGAGGAAAAAAAATACTTGATAGACTAATGAACAGCTAGTGACCTTGGCTAATGATAAAAAATTAAAGAGGGAGCAGATCTGGTTAGTATTTAGATGGAAGGAATATTTACATAACTAGGAGGGGACGCAGTGGCTAGTAGCTAAGATGCTGAGCTTGTCGATCAGAAAGGCCAGCAGTCTCTAGTGCTGCATAACAGAGTGAGCTCCCGTTACTTGTCCCAGCTTCTGCCAATAAAAAGCATGTAAAAATGCAAGTAGAAAAATAGGGATCACTTTGGTGGGAAGGGAACAGTATTCTGTGCGCCTTCGGCATTTAGTCATGCCAGCCACATGACAATGGAGAACGTCTTTGGGCAGCACTGGCTCTTCGGCTTTGTAATGGAGATGAGCACCACCCCCTAGAGCCAGAAATGACTAGCACATATGTGTGAGGGGAACCTTTGCCTTTACCTTTATAACTAGGAAATTCAAAGATTTCAGGCCAAGGACTGCAAACATCAGGAGAAAATTAATAGCAAACCTCTTCATGGTTGTCATTGGGCAACATGCTTAGACATATTTCTGAAGAAATATCTCTGAACTTCCCAGGAATCCTCCATAGCCAGTTTGTCATCATCAGACAGCTCTTCAGCTTAGAAATGGAGATGAGCACTGGCCCCTACAGTCGGAAACAACTAGCATGTATGTGCAAGGGGAACCTTTACCTTTAGAGCAAGGATCTTCAAACTTGACAAGTTTAAGACTTGTGGACTTCAACTCCCAGATTTCCTGAGCTAACATGACTGGAGGAGGAATTCTGGTGGTTGAAGTCCACAAGTCTTGAAGCTGTCAAGTTTGAAGACCCCTGCTTTAGAGAATCTTTGAGGCTACTTGCAGGTTTCTCTGTGTCCTCAGTAGTGCGAATGGGTGTGGAGCCTTCTTGGAACTGCTGAAAGGATTGTGTTGTGGAGCTGTGCTTTCCGCAGGATGTTTTCTGCCCTGTGTCCCTTCACTGTTGAACAAAGGTGCAGGCTGTTGGGGATGAGTCTGTGCTGAGGTGCGAATGGTTCCTGTAGTCTGCATTTTTATCTGAAAATCCATGCTCCCACATGTTCAAAGGTTGTTCATCCCAAGATGCATAGCTAATTGTCTATGGATATTTAAAAAAAATAGGGAGTCCTTAGGGAGAAGGGCGGCATACAAGTCGAATAAATAAATAAATAAATAAATAAATAAATAAATAAATAAATAAATAAATATTCTCAGTTATGCATGTTAAGGTTGTCCCAAAGGATGACCGAGAATTTGCATGGTTGTGAATTTCCATAGACATTTGTGAACTATTCTATTTTCAGACTGGGCCAACAAGGTTCTGGGACCATTTTTGAACCTTACATCAGGACCAGGGGTGCGCTGCTACCAGTTATCCCTGGTTCAGATGAACCCATAGCAAATTTTATGGCCAGTTCAGCGAACCAGCAAATCCCACCCCTGGCTGGCCCCACCCACCCTGCCACACCACTCCCAGGAGTCCCCACGTGGCCTGTTTTGAATCCCAGGTAAGTGCAGGACCCATGCAGAGTTTAGAGAGGCCTGGAGGCTCTGGAAGGCTGGAAATGGGCCAATTTCCAGCCTCAGGAGAGCCTCCGGAGCCCAAGGAGGCTGTTTTCACCCTCCCAGAGGCTCAAGAAAAGCCTCCGGAGCCCAGGGAGGGCGAAAACCCGCCCCCCAAGGTGCAGGAGGCAGGCTAGGCAACGCCCACCATGGCCACGCCCACCCAGCAACTGGGCAGAGAACCTGGGCTAAAATCTTTGAAGCCCACCCTTGATCAGGACCTTATGATATTTCCTTTATTATAACTCAGCGTTGGCTCTTGCAGAGTTTCCTTGCATCTTGAGACTCCTTCAGAACCCTTGAAGTAGAACTTTTTATGCTCCAGTGTCTATCCTGTGCTCCAGTAAAGCACATAATTAAAAGGAGTCACCCAGCTCTGTCACAACTGCCACATTGAAATTCATAATTCTATAATGCCTGTAGTCACACAGCAGGATTTTTTCTTTCTTTCTTCCCCAACCTCATGGCCTCCGTGCTGCTGCTTATCATAGCAGCATCACAGTAAGAAGTTTTGCTCTAGGCTGCTTTACATTAAGCTTGACATTTGCAATATACGGAGTGGCACCTTTTGAGTTAATAATAAAGAAAAAAAAGAATCAAAAATCACGGTGATAACTTCCCTTTCAAATACTAAGTGTGCGATCCTTTCATTTTAATTATTCACCAGGCTCAAATGCTAGGGAGGAGGCAAGAAAGAAATATGCTTGCATGATAGCAGTGTTCCAATATCTGAAGGGGGTATCACAAAGATGAGGGGGTCAATCTATTCCAAAGCACCTGAAAGCAGGACAAGAAGTGAAGGATGGAAGCTAAATAAGGAGAGAACCAACCTAGAACAGAGGAGAAATTTCCTGACAGAACAATTAATCAGTGGAACAACTTGCCTCTAGACGTTATGGCTGTTCCCACGCTGTGTTGTGGCCTGCCAGCAGCCAGCAGAACTGGCAGCAGATTCAGACAGTGAGGAGGTTGGGGAGGAACATGGGCCACTCCTGAAGTATGGGGAAGGCTCTGACAAGTGCTCTGCATTGTAGGCAGAGATGGGGCCAGGGCCATCTTATCGTGAGGCAGAAGAATAGCTGGAGCTTGTTCCCAGTGTGTGCATGCACAGAGTGCCAGAAGAAGGGAACAGCTAAGGAACAAGGGGAATAAAGGAACTTGGGAATAAAGCCATAGGTGGATGGTGAATGGCCCCTCCCATAGGGGATAAAAGAGGAGCGAAAGGGGAGTGGAGTTTTACAGGAAACAATTAGTTCATTTGGATGAAGATCTGTTCCTGAATTCCTGCTACAGTGTGGTGTCTGAAAGATATCGGCCCAGCAACTCTGCAAGCCTGATCAAGGTCGGTAATTGTGAGCTATCTTGAAAGACTGTTGGCCGGGACTTTGCTGGAGAGGAATTCACTGTAAACTCAATAAAAGGGATTTATCAGGATGAGGAGTCGGTGCTGTTGGGGAAGCCTAGGTGAGAACACACTGGAGGTTTTAAGAAGAGATTTTTTTTAATTCACATTTATATGCCCCCTTCTCCGGAGACTCAGGGCGGCTTACAATTTTGGAGCACAACCCAATGCGTTCAGCAATAGCCTTCATTCCATTGTATATGCCTGCTTATTACTAAGCAGCATTTTTACAAAGTCAGCTTATTGCCCCCAACAATCTTGGGTCCTCAATTTACCTAACCTGAGAGGATGGAAGGCTGAGTCAACCTTGAGGCTGGTGGGATTCGAGGCTGCACTAATTACAGGCAGCTGGAACTAAGTGCTAGGCATTTAACAGCCTGCACCACCAAGGCTCAACCTGGCATGATATAGAGTCTCTTCTTCGAGCTGGAGCTATTGAGTTGAACTACAAGACCTCCAAAGTCTCTTTCAATTCTGTTATTCTGTGTATTTTACACTGAAGAAAAGATGAACAAGTAATATAGTGGTTATTCTGCTCAGTTTTCAAAGAGTCAAAACAAAATTAAAGCTACTGGTAAACACAAAGCAATGGAAATGTTCTTAGAAGCCACCAAAGATACCTACTGATATTATTCAACTCTTTTCTGATAAAAGTATTTGTCTTCAATGTATATGCTATCTCTTTCTACTAGGTGTCAGCCTAGAAGATTGACTTATCCTCCTGTATCAATTATCAACCAATTTTAAGCATTAACCCTAGAGTTCCAGTTCAGTGAGTTCACTGAGAATGCTAGGAGATCCTAGTCTTTCAGAAAGAAAGGGGGGAAAACCTTTTCAATCAGGTGAAATTCACAGTAACAGACCCATAGGTTTTCTAGATAAAAGTATTGTTCAGAGTTTTTGCAGCATTAATTCAGCGTCAGAAAAATAAACACAGATGGCTGATGCTTCATTTAACATTTTTATAAACATCATAAGTAGATTTTACAAACCAGTTGTAGATTTCTCCAACATGGAGCAAACTCAGACAGAAACATGTTGCACGTAACTTCAGTAGCACAAGAGAAACAGGGGAGAACTTCCAGTTTCACTTTAGTTCAGCAAGCAAGCAGATGAGAGAAGCAGTTTCATCTTCAATAGACAGGCTCAGAGCTCAACATAGAGCTGCAGAGTTGCAGAGCTTAATATAGAGCCACGCCTAGGCTACTTCTAGTTGCAGTTTCCAAACAGTTTTCATTGGCTGACTTAGTTGCTATGCCTATTCATTGGCTGACCTTGTTACCATGCTCTATTCCAGTTCATGAATATACTTTGACAAGTATTTTTAGTTTGTTTGTTTGTATCCTGCTTTTGTTATTTTTTAAAAATAACTCTGAGTTATTTTTAAACATATCCAACATAAGTCTATGGAGATTCTCAGTCATCCAGGTCATGACTGTCCCTCACGTCCTTTTTAAAAGGTAACTGGACTATCTTTGTTTTTCCTTGAAGATGTTTCGCTTCTCATCAGCTTCTTCAGTTCTGACTGAATGGTGGAGAATGAAAGGATTGACAGTATATTCCTTGTAGTCATCTGGTCATTACCACTCTCTCTGAGAGTTGTTGGGGTCACTTGGTGGTTTATTTATTCCCTCAGGTTCACCTGAATAGTGCAAATGGCTGTGGAATCTTCTTGGAACCACTGAAAGGATAACAACAACCCAGTGAGGTAGGGTTGGTCTGAGAGTGAGTTACTGGCCCAAGATCACCCAGGTAGCTTTTATGTCCAAGGCGGGCTAGAATTTCACTGCCTCCTGGTGGTTGGTCCTAAGTCATCCAGTTATTTTCATGTCTAAACTGGGACTAGAACTTATGGTCTTCTGCTTTTTAGCCTGGTGCCTTCACAAGTAGATCAAACTTAGATGCCTAACTATGATAGGCAGCAATCTGTTAGAGTTTGCAGCAATCCAACCAGAGCACAAGTAAATAATTCAGCAGTTTATAGAAGAAACCTTTTTATATACAATAATACAAAATATGATGCATGTATACCATATGCATGCAGGAGAAGTCAGAACCAGAACTCAGAATACAGAAGTCATAATCACAGAAGCAATAATAATTGCAAGGACAAACCAACATATATATATATATGTCTTGGTGTATTCGGGTCTTGTCCCGTGTAAGATTGAGAATACCTTGGCAACGTTTCGACGAAATCTCATCCGTCATCTTCAGGCTGGTGTCTTCAGCTTCGTTCTTCTGGGAGAAGTGCATGATCGTGGCTGTTTTTCCCTTTTAAACTCCAGAGTTGGCTGTGTTGTTACTTCTTGATTGGTTGATGGAGTTGATGTATGCAGATTGGATGGCTTTTTCCTGAGAACAGATCCAGCTAGAAAACCAAGGAGTTTATAAAATACCATGCAAAATTTGCCCAGCCACATACATTGGACAAACCAACAGGAGAATAAATGCACGATCGCAGAACACAAAACGCAGTCAGAAAAGAAGAAAAACTTCCTCCCTTTTCCAGCACCTTAAAGCCACAGGACATGAAATTGATTTTGAGGGATCCAAACTTATCTCCAATACTGAACACTTCAACAAGAGAATAATTAGGGAAGCCATCGAAATAGAGAAACACCCCATAACATGAATAAACGGATGATACTTCCACCTACCAGACATCTGGAAACTAGCCCTAATCAACAAACGAGTCCCAGCCACGAAAACCAACACGGACCCAAAATAACACATGATGCCACCACCAATCTCCCTCACCAGACTCAAACCCAAGCCCACGCCACAGATGAAAGGCAACCACCATCCAGAAACCAGACCATGGCTGCAACACCAGCTGCTACACCCCCTCCGACCCCCAAACTAAGCAAACTGACACACGCTATAAACACATAGCCAGACCTCAAACTCGAGCCAAACCAAGGCCCAGAATGTCACATCACAGCCTTCCACCCAGGATACTACATCACAGAACTCAGGAGATTACAACACAAAACATCAGGAGGTTGCAACACAGACAACGACCCAGGAGACTACAGCACCACACCCAGGATGTCACAACAATAGAACTCAGAAGGTCATCACACAGCCCATTACCCAGGTGTTACAACACAAAAGGCTGAGAGACACACAGCCAGCACCTCAGCCACACAGGGTCTCAGGAAAAAGCCATCCAATCTGCATACATCAACTCCATCAACCAATCAAGAATAACAACACAGCCAACTCTGGAGTTTAAAAGGGAAAAACAGCCACGATCACACACTTCTCCCAGGAGAACGAAGCTGAAGACACCAGCCTGAAGATGACGGATGAGATTTCGAAATGCCAAGGTATTCTCAATCTTACACGGGACAAGACCCGAATACACCAAGACCTACATACCCCCGTGAAAATCTACGAATATATATATATATATATATATATATACATCCTATATATATATATATATATATATATATTTGTTTGTAGATTTTCAC